>JANZXR010000075.1:47968-67897 GCA_027575705.1 Erythroxylum echinodendron | reverse complement strand
TCTTGATTATACTTATACGCTTTTAAATCATTCAAACATTATAGCTTGTATACTACCATTTTTCAATTAGATTTATACCTTAAGTAAGTTTGATTTATTCATCAATCACATATGTTCATACAATTATTCAATTCTCACTCACAATTACTTCTTTTTCTCCAATGGTCATTCATTTATATCTGATACACATTACTCATATCCTTTGAATCATATTTGCATTCATAAGAACATATTAATTACTTTAACAACTCATAATTTCCATATTTCAAAACATTGATATCAAGACAATCCATTCCTTAAGTTATAATATTAATTAACAACCTAAACTTCTTAAACCAATGAATCAAGCAACAATTTGGGTTCATTTCATGCCTCAATAAAGTCTAAATACGTCCAAGTAAAGTGACTTATCCTTATGTGGTTTTAAAATTACACAAAATAGAATTGACCATGATCATAAAGGACCTTCCCATGATTATGGGATGAGTGAATCGAATGTTCACTTTCCATTTTCCTTCAATTTCTCTTGTTTCTAACACCTTTACTCCAAATTCAAAATGTCTTTATATTGGTCCATTAATTATACCTCAATTATACCTTAATTATACTTCAACTCCTCATCAATTTCATCTCCAAATCCAACTCAAAATCATTCAGTTAGCAGCTCATAAACTATTGTCTTTTATGCATCAAAAGCCAAAACAAAAACTATCATTCAAGCATAATTTTCTAGAACTCATTTCATCATCAATACTCATGCAATCCATCCCAATTTAATCATCATAAACTTTCTATTATAACATGTCGCAATGATCAATACTTTACTTACTTGTTTAGCTCAAGTTCCACCTTAATTCATCAAGTTAACCTAGCCCTCCATGCATGCAAGATCATCTTAAATTCAAGGTTGAAGTAGATTAGTTTTCAGCAATATGAAGACAATAGGGTAGAAGATAGTAGGTTATAGCTTTCTTGATACAGGATTTTGTGTGGATCTTGAAGTGATTATGAACAAAAGTAAAGAAAAATTTCCAAAACTATGAGGTTTTGATAGTGATAAGAAAGAGGAGAGTCTATAGTAGTAACCAAAATAAGAAGCTAACATTCAATGCTTTAAGCCAAGGATGAGTGTTCTTGTTTTACAGATACTTGTCATATGTTTACAAGACACATATACTGTCCTTAACTGGCACACATGTGCTTCTATAAGGCTAACAATTGTCACTTAAATGTACTTCCATTTGTCACTCAATCATTGCTACCATGTGTCAATTAATTACCAATACTAATTGTCACTTAATTTTTTATACAGAATGTCACTCATTTTTGTAGGCTTGGTCATCCTAATTTTTCACATGTCAACTTGTCTTTCCACTTGACATTTTTCGTAGACAAGGTGTATATATTAATTCATCAATCTCTCAATTGAAACAATTAATTCCAAGTTACTAATTATAATCCATTGCCATTGGTAAACCAAAGTACAAGACATTAGAAATGCATATTCATATCACATTCATTTTAGTTTCATACCCTGAAATATATCAATTAAGTGCAATTTATCTAACTCACAATTATGTTATACATTAGAATACAATCATAAAATCATTTCATAAATGTACCAAATTCATTCTATATGATGCCACTCATGTGACTCAATAATCTAACATTTTAATTCCTTCAACAATTTGAGCGACGAGATACTAAAATGCAACCTCCAGGGGTAACAAAAGAGCAGATTATATTAAGATCCTTTCCATTTTTGTTGAAGGATGTAGCAAAAGATTAGCTTTTTAATTTACCTATTAGGAGAATTAGTTAAGATGGAAATGAAGAGGCTATATTTGGAAAAATATTTTCTAGCTTAAAAAAAAACCAGCATAAGAAAAGAAATAAGTTAGATAAAGTAACACAATGGAGAGTCCTTTGACATGTTTTGGAAATGTTTCTAGAAGTTATGTGCTAGTTGTCCTCACTACCACATTTTAGAGACCCCTCATCCAATATTTCTATGAGGGATTATTACATATGGAAATGAGTTTGGTCAATACATCAAATGGTGGGAGACTATGTGAGAAGACCCCTATGGAGACCATGGTTCTAATTAAGTGTATGGTCACAAACACTAAACAATTTGTCATTTGTAATGATGTTCATTGCATAAACAAGGTATGTACTTTATCCATTGAACATCATTTACGTGTGTTAACGTTTGTTGTTAGAAAACTTGCAGTCAGACAAGCATAGGTAAAGGCATGTGAAATATATGCAAATATAAGTCATTTGATACAAAAGGGAAGTATGGAATATGTAAAAGCTACAAGAGGGAATTTTCCTAACCAGTATTCCCAGACGTATAACCCAGATTAGAGAGACCATCGAAACTTTTGTTATGAGGGAAATAAGCAACATAATTAATTCCAGAATAGATTGCAAGGAGCACAGCCATTCTAATCAAGATCATAAGACTCTTCTACCTCAAGTTTGTCATTAGAAGATATAATTAAGTCTATTGCAACTAATACCTTACAATTCCAACAAGATGTGCAATAGTTTTAATAGAAGACTAAATCTAACTTTTAGAAGATGAGGTCTAGCATTCAATACCTAGATAATTAAATGAGCCAGATAGTAGTGGCTATCAATCATCTTGAAGCGCAAAGATAAGGAAAATGTAAGGTAAATATGAAGAATTATAATGCAATCACCCTAAGGAGTGGTAAGAAGCTTAATCATCCTGAAAAGGATTACAAAAGGATGACTAGTGAAGAAGAAATTTAGAAGGAGCTTAAAGAAGAAAAGGATATGTCTTATAGCTCAAAGGTAAATGTTAAATTCCTAGGTGTTATAAAAACTAATCCTACACCTTTCCCTAGTAGATTAGCAAAGTCAAATAACGAGGGTAATGATAAGGAGATCTAGGAGAACTTTTAAAAGTGCCAAGTTTTGTGAAATTCCTTAAGGAATTGAGTACAAACAAGTGGAAGCTAAGAGGTAATGAAATGATTAGGATGAGTGAAACTGTTTTTGTAGTCTTTAAAAAGTGTAAAGACCCAAGCATGTTTACTATTCCTTGTAAAATTAACAATACTAAGATTAAATAGGCCATGTTAAATTTAGGAGCATCGATTAATGTCATGCCTCGTTCCATGTATGCCTCCTTAAAATTAGTGCTTTTAAAAAGATAGTGTTACTATAGAATTTGTTAATCGTATTAATGCTTACCTAGATGGGGTGATTAAGGATATGCTTGTGTAGGTAAATGAACTAATATTTCCTACCGATTTTTATATGATTAACATGAATGATCGAACATTGTATAACATAATACCCATCTCAATAAGGAGACCATCACTTAACATGACCCAAACTCAAATAGATTTTCGCAAGGGTACCCTCAAGATGGAATTCGATAGGGAAGGTACCTGTTTCAACATTTTTAATGTCAATAAGCACTCCCATAATGACCATTCTATTTTTTCAATTAATGTAATTTAAATTTTGGTACAAGAAGATTGAAAGTGGAAGCATAGAAATAAATAAAAAGCAATTTCAACAAAAGAGAAGACCAAAGCTTTTAATGTCTTGTCAAAAAGGTTGATCATTGGTCAATAAGTGCTTATTTATTAGGATAAATATAAACTATTTTCATATAAATTTCATCCTTATTGGGGCGATCATTTTGTGATTACTAATGTCTTTTGCTATAGTACAATCGATTAAAAGTTTAGAAATAAGGAAGACATTGCTGCATGTAAATGGTCATCAACTCAAGTCTTATCCTGAAGAAGTTCAAGTGGAAAATGCCAATTTTGTGATCCCTAGAGATCAAAATTTTCATAAAATGATGAGGAAAACATTGAGTTGAGATAACAACAATAAAAAAGGGGCTAAATTTGTTCCTTTTCTTTTCATTTACATTCTCACATTTGTTGTTTATGTTAAATGCTTCATTTCTTACATTTGTTGTTATACTGGGGAAAATGTAAGTTTTAAGTGTAGGGGTAAGGATTTTAGTTTTCATGCATGTTTTAAGCTTGTTTGCTGACTACGTGTGTTTCTTAGGTGTCTCAAAATCAAACAAACAAACAAACATTTTCTCTTTTTTCTGTTGTTTTTAAGACTATATGGTTATAATTAAAGAGTGAATTGATTAGAAAAATTCATGGAAACTTAAACATGTATTTTAATCATATGATTGGTCAATGTATATTATCTTTAGAAGAGTAGTGACTAGTGGTAGACACAAGCCAGTGAGATTTTAAGCCTTTATAGACTGACAAATCTATATCAGTTTTATTGTCTTTTGTTTATATGTGACCTTATGACATTTACATCCTAACTTTGCTTTAATTTTCTATTCAAGACAACATTTTTATCACTTTCATTAACATGGAAATGATATATTCATTCTTTGTTTCATAAGCTACATTAGCCAAATAGCCTACCTAGTGATATGATTTTCCTTTTAATAAGCCCCTTTGAGCTTTATTTATCTTTTCTATTTATTTTAACCGCAATACATGCCTTAACCTAACCAAATGTCCTACCTAAGCCTTAAAACTAGTGGAGGACTTTTTGATTATTAATAAATATGGATGCATAAGAGTATAAGTGTGAGGGTGTGCATATATTTGGGTTGGTTATAATTGTTAAAATATCATTTTATCTCTTATTAAGAACTTCAATGTTGATGTAGCTTCTTTCAAATAAAAGAAGAAAAAAGAGAAAAAGAGAAAAGAAAAGAAAAGAAAATATATATGTTTAAATAAAGTATCAAGAAGGAAATGCAATTTTTTTGTAAAATTATTCATGAGCAGATTCTCCTCCTAAAGTTGTATGGAATGGGTGATTTGAGTATGATGCATATAAGGTAGATGTTTTGAAGGATCAACACTTATGGTTATAATGTAATGTTTTTCATTAATTGTATGAGTGATTCCTTCTAATTTCTTATGTTTCATGAGGGTTGTAGTGTGAGAGCTTGAATCTAAACTATGAAACATAGTTTTTGCATTCATCACAGCTGAATGTACCTAATTTTGAGTAAATGTTGGTTTTTGCGCTTGATGTTATGTTGAGTTTTATTTTTGTTTCACTAGCTTTGATAGCTTTTATGCTATATTACCCAAATACATCTCAACGTAACCTTTGCCCACATTACAACCATAGAAAAATACTCTGATTTATGATTATCCATATGAATCTTAGTGGTGGAGAAATGAAATGATATGCAAAGTTGTGGAATGTTTTGATCATAAATGGAGTTTAAGTGTACCCAGGAATTTATCGTATTTAAACACATTTTGTCAAAGTTTACCCCTAGATTGCTCAATTTCTAAAGGGAATGTTTATTGATTAATCATGATTAGAGGCATTTAATGTTTGGTTCTTGCTATGGTTTTGAATTGTGACTTTGATTTTATTGTTTTCCCTGACAACAGTCAAAAGCTAAGTGTGGGGAAACTTGATTTATGATTAATTGATTATAGATTTACTCCGTAACACTTATTGATTAATGTTATGAAATGCATAAGATATGTTAGTTCGCATTTGGTTTTAGGTACATATTGAAAGCATAATAACTAAAATTGGTTAAAAGAAAAATCCTTGTGCCATCCTCTTAATGTTTAAACTCATTTATCTTTGTGGAACAAAAAGGAGATGGATTAGGGAGAAGATGAGATAAGAAAATGCAAGAAAAAGAACATTTCAGGATGACCTGTAAGAGACACGGTCATGTATCTACTTACACAATAATGTATAATCATGAATCGACTATTTTTTATCTCATACACGGTTGGAAACACGACTGTGTATCTCTCCAAAACCCTAATTTTTCATATAAATAGACATTTGAGAGACCAAAAGAGGTTTGAATTGTTTTTAGAACACAAAAAGAGGCAGAAACATTACTTCTTTAGGATTTATAGAGGGCTAATCTTCCTTCTTCCTATCTGAAGGGGAAATTAAAGCCATAGAACATATATTGGCACCTCTTCATTGTGTATTGATGAATCTTTTTCTCTGGGGATTGTTTATGCTATTCTTTTCTTATTCTTTTACATATTCATGTATGGATGATTAATATTCCCGTTCTTAATAGATTTTTTATATATAAACCCATTGCCAAAATATGAACTACAATATGTAATAATTGTATTTTTAGTTTATTTGTGGGAAACCAATGGTGATGAATCATTAGGAATAGCATAACATAGGTTAAATGACCTAAGCTTGTGTGATTATTGTCTAAATTAGTCAATTTTAAAAGTTTGTATTATAGTTATCTTATTAAGTCTAGGGAGCTTATTGTAGGTTATTCGAAAGCTAAGTTTAGTTAAAAAGATTAATTTGATTAAAGAAGACGTAAAGGAAAACTGGGGTTAAAAGAGCTTATTGTTAACCTATGATTAACAGTTTCTACGAGAGGTATGAGATCAACAAGACAATTAAGTGTGCTTAATCGTGTGTAGGTTGAGATTGAACTAAGAACCCGAATTCCAAACTGATTCATCAATTTTATCATTTTCTTATGTTTAATTCGAATTATTTTTCTTAGTTCAATTGTACTTTATTTTTTCTTTAGATTCCAACCAAAACCTCCCTATCCTAAACACTAATTCTTTTCATTACAAATGCTATGCGTACAATCTCTGTGGATACAATTAATGCTGCTATAAATTTAGTCTTTTAAAATTAAATTTATTGAAAGAAAATGGAATATAAATATACAAGATCAATAATATCTCCTACATCTAGAAGAAGCTAAAAACGACAACATTAGAAAATCTATGGAACAACTAAAATGACACCGTGAAGACCCCAAGACAAGCTAAACGTAAATGACAACGTAGAATTTAACACACATCAATTCTATTAATCATGTAAGATGTAACCATCACTGATATCCTATAACATAAAAATTCAACTTCATTATCCCTTGTCCTATTTTAAATTCTCAACCAACTAATATCACAAATTAAATGTACTAGAGCAGTCATTATAATTAATAAGTAGCAGCATCAATCATAACTATCACATATAGTTCGTAATCCATCTAATTCATTTTTCTAGCACCGTAAAAATCATGCATAATGGATATTTAGTCAAATATAAGCAAAAAAATATAATTTAGGGCTCTAAATAGTCCGTAATGCATTAAACAATGAAATTAAAAGTGAAGTAGGAAAAATAGCTGGATAATGTTAAAATAATGATGAAAAAGTGTGAAAATAATTACTAAGCTCTATATATGGTAGATGAAGTGAGAAATGAGGAAACACAGTCTAGAAATGCCTTTTATAGGGTTGGGACATCGCTTATACAGGGTAACATATACAGGGCATGTTTAGACAAACACAGAGATGTATTATTATATTTAGGGGCATGTCTCAGAAATAGAGACAACATAGGAATTACATAGAGGGGTGTCCACAAAACACACGTTATACATTATAGGGAACACAAAGGAAATAAAAGAATTAAGGTTGGAGCGTAGGGAGGATATGGTGGCATGTATACCCTATGTTAAAATATAGACAATTTTATTTTTTCAACACCTAAACATGTTGTAAACCTGATGCCATATTTTCCTTACCAGGGGTATGTTCTTAAACATGTGGAGCACTTCTTCATGTGAAGATTACAAGTCAACACAAGGTCTCAACATGGTGAGGTATTTCTTGGACACAAGTCCTACACAAGGTTGCATAAAGACCACGTCCAAAAATGGAATGTTTTATATTTTGTACATTTTACAAGAGAACACACAGATTTAGCATGAGGATAAACACTATAGAGTGCCCTCTAAAATGGCTAGTAGATGGTGAAGTGTTATGAGACGTATTTAGAAGTGGCATATTTTGTTTCTCTAATAACTTAAGGTTAAGTCAACACTAGGAGGGACACAAGAGCGTGTTCCTACCATTTTAGCATAAAAACTTATAAACTAAAATATTCTGACTTCAAACACCCATCTTGAAAAATAAATCAATATTCAATAATATAAAATATAAAAAATAAAATTAATATTAATAGGTCCCTTTCCTGATGACTAGGCGACTATTTTTAAATCAATATAAAGAAAAAAAGGAATAGCAATGGAAGTTTTTAAAAATAACCATTATTAAAAATTTCGACAGCATAATAGTTGTTATTTAATAAAACCAAAAAATTTTAGGTTCCTGAAAAGCAATTCAAACTACTTATATCCATTTAACCAAAGCAGCACTTCTACTTCTGGACTTCAAGTCCATTCAAAAACAATCTCAACGGGTTAAACACATTCATGCATTTAGTTAAAGAAAAGAAACATTTATAAATAACCATATTTCACAAAACCAAGATTAGGACATATTTACAAAGATGATGAACTATATGTAGTAAAACATTTACAATCTATCTTTGCATAAAATATGTTCAAAACATGTATATGACTATGCAATACATGTCTAACAAATGCATAAGAAAAACTACCTACATAGCTGCACGTGATGAAGGTAGCTACTCAAATAGTGGAGTCCCTACTATTGAAATCCCTGAGCATGCACCTGGGAGGTTAAAATTTAAAAAAATAGAAAATAAAGGGTGAGCTAAATGAGCTCAGTGAGTGTTGTGGTTTCCATTCAAAACATTTATACAAACATAATTATCCATAAAGAACATATGTAATTTTCTTTTTAAGCAATAACACATGTTTTGACATAACAAATTCATATAATCAATGCACACGTAAAGCACAATCGAGTTCCTCTTTTCTTGTAATGTAAACAGAGATGGCAATGGATAGTTTCACGAACTTTCTCTTTTAAAATTTTCTTTGCCATTTGGTACCATTAGGTGTAAGGCCATGAGGTTGGTTTTGCACCACTTACTCGTGCCTAGCTAACCTCTAGTAATGAAGCTAGTTCTACATCGCTTGCCCACACTAGGTTAACCTCTATATACTGATTGTTATGGAGCTGATTTTGCATCGTTTACCCATAACATTGCTGACACTACATATAAATCAGTTATTACGAAGCTAGTTCTACATCGCTTACCCGTAACAGTGCTAACACATTATATACTCCATACGTACAGAGGGTCACTCACAAGACATACTAATAGACACATCACCACCCACCGCTAGTGACAAAGGCCCCCCAAACTCCACCATACACGTTAGGACGTACTCTGATCAGTATAATCATATGCATAAGGAGACCCAATGTTGTACTGCAAGCTAAACAACAATTAATACACAGGTGTACCGTATTTCCATACCAATTTAGTTCATGTTCAAATTCCATTTTCATGCCAATTCAATACAGATGCCATCTTAAAGCATATATATATATCTCATATAAATTAGCTTTCAAATTCAAGTAGCAACACCAACAAACTTATTCGTAAACATTCTTTTCATGATAAAATAAAAACCATTTTTCTTTCATAAAATCAGTTTAAAGATACACTCACAGTTTTGTCATTTATCGTCAAGTACACTCACGTGTTAGGTGTCTCTTCTTTACCAACACAATTTACAAGTCATTTAATCATTCATTTCTACTATAAACGAACGCAAACCAAATCTAATTCAATCGTTTTTCATTTCTTTACTTCATTGAAATCAAATCCATATCATGAACATTATAACCCTAACCTTGTTTTCTTGATTCTCTTTTGTTGTTTTCAACCTTTACATGCTTTCAAGCTTATTATCTACTCCATAATAAGTCAAAAACAACCTTTGATATTAAATAAGTCTATTTCATATGAAATCTACAAAATAAACCGCTTAAACTATGAAAAACTTACCACTTTTTCTCCCAATCTCTTAAGAAATTCGTGAAAACTAATCCCAGGTCAAGATTTCTTCAATTTCTACTCTAAATCCACCAAAAATGGTACCTCTCTTCTTCCTCTTCTCTTTGGACAAATTCTCTCTCTTTTTCTCTTCTTTTCTTCCTTTCTTTTTGTTTCTCACGAATCCTCCTTTCAAATGAACCAAATTTTGTCTTCTTTTGCCTTTTTATACTACTTTAATACTTTACACATGTCATTTTCTTATTAAACATCTTAAATGACTCATCATCATCTAATTTAATGTTTCTTAAACCATATGGAGTCTTGTAATTGGTCAATAACTGTAAGTCTTTTAAATTTTTTAATTAACTCCACTTATGTAAAAAAGACCAATTCGCCCTTTCATGGATTACTACACTTATAAACCGAACTAAATCCTGAAAATATTCTACAGCCATCTCACCACCAAATTAGTCATAGGATACTTTAATTAGGATCGATACTTAATAATTAGATGCCTCAAAAATTTAGAATGGATTTAAAATCATTAATACACATTATTTTCCAAAAAGGGCATTTTCATCTTAAACTTATGAAATTCCCAAAATTTATCCGATTGAACGTGCTTTTGATCCGTTTCAATGTCATTTGACTATAATACCTATTCTGGGTATTTTTCAAATTTTTTGGGTTAGGTCCTCAAAATCCCTATTTAAGTGAAAACACTATTTATCTGGGTCCACTGTTCATCCGAAAATAATATTCACCCAGAATAAAATCTACAAACCGATAGAAGGGAAATTTTTGGGTTTTACAAATATTAAGTAAAATAAATAAACACTAGCTATAACAATTTGAAAAAATCGCATCTAAAATATGAAGACAAAGTAAATGTGTGGGTGCGTCTCAAAAAATGCTCATTTTTTTATAATCTTGAACCCTTTTCCTTCAAACTTTAGTATGACGGTTCCCTATGTGTAAGGTTTGTATCATCTCCTTACAGTTGGCCATATACCTTACTCTTTTTTCTTCCTAGCTGATTGGTCACCTCTTGAGCATATTGCATGTTTCTCTATAATAGGGTTGCTTGATTCCTTAACTTTCTCTTATATTGGGTCCATCCACTTTGCATCAGATATTTACCTCTTGTATGACATAAGATATTTTATTATCAATCATAAAAAATAAAGGCAATCATTACATTTACCATCAATAGGTTTCTTGCTTCCAAATTTATTAAAATCTATGTATTCATTACTGAGCCTTAGGGTTAGCTTCCCCTTCATATAAATCTATTAAAGCCTTGGACGTAGCTAAGAAGGTTCTTCCTAAAATTAAGAGCATATTCCTATCCTCCATCATACTCAAAACTATAAAGTCTATGAGTATGAGAAACTTACCAATAAGCACACCCTTTAGTATACCTACTAGTTGCTTAATAAAACAGTCAACTAATTATAATGAAATATTTTAGGTTTCCATTTACCCATATTGAACTTCTTATAGATTGATAAGGGAATAAGGTTGAAGCTTGCCTCAAAATCATATAGAACATGATTAAAACTTATATCTCTAATAATACAAGGAATATAAAGAAATTAACGTCTTTAATTTTAGGAGATAGACTTTTTTGGATCATAGTATTGCACTTCTTAGTCAACCTTCTCTTGTTGGATAGTTTCTTTTTTAATAACCTAGAATAAGAAGACATTGATTTCAAAGATTTAGTAAAGGGAGTATTGATATATTTTTTCTAAAGAACATCCAAAATTCTCCAAATTCCTTATCTAATTTTATCTTAACCAATGGAAAGGATATATGAGCTTTGTATGGTATAAGGAGTGGGACATAGTTGGGTTCGTCTTCATCCTCTCCTTTCTCTCTTTAGTTTTATTCTCATCAATAAGTGTCTTCCCTTTTTGATTTTTCTCACTCCCAAGTTTTCCTCATATGGGGATCTCTAAGAGCTCATCACTTCTTAATATGACATTATTATAGTACATTTTAAGATTCTTAGGCTTACCCAGAAGTTAATCAGATGGTCTAATAGAGGTGTTAACCTATTGGGAAATTTAGGCTTCTAACATTCTGGTATAGGTTAACATATAATCTGCCTTAGAACTAAGTTGCCTAATTTCCTCCTTAAACTCCTCTTATTTTATAGTTTATGTTATAAAGAAATTATTTAAGAGAGACTTTAGGTCAGCTTTTGAGGAGGTGGTTAAAAGATCTTGGTCATATTATTTTAAGGGAAAAAATTGAACTTACCGACGTAGGAGAAGTTTGAGTGGTTTTTCCAACCAAGGTTTAATATATTGGAAAAAGGGGCCATTCTTATAATTAGGATTATTGAAAAAGTTAACCTATTTAACATAAGAGTTATGAAATGAGTTCTTCAATTGATAATATGTAGTCAAATGTCTTAGGAATCCATAAATATCATAAGATAAGTTAGGTGCACCAATTGAATTAACTATTATAAAATCAAATTTCTAAGATAAAACATTCACTTTGGTAGTAAGAAGATTCAAGGTGTTAAGGTCAAACTTACCTAAAATCTTCTTCGAGATAATTATTTCATTTGACCATTGGTAGTGGTTTTAAAACCATATCCTTAATCAAATTATATGTTTTATCTACAATTTTTTTAATGAGAGAACTACTAACAGTTACATCTATAAAGATAATAGTTTTGTAGGTCATTGCATTGCGCAAGACTATGATTGATTCTACTAAGAGAAAACTTGCATTTAGGTTGGGAAAGAAGCAAGTTGAGTTCCATATCTATTAAACTTTAAAATACCTTTTCCCTGGATGAGGACGGATTTAAGATGGATGCTATTGACCTTAGTGTGTATAAAGCCCCTAAGGCTAGCGGTGATGATTTGGGGAACATATGTAAATCCTTGAAACTTAATGAAAAAAAGTAGTGTTCCTATATGATGGTGTTTTAATGGAAAAAAGGGATCTGAAGCCATTATCTTACACTAAAGAATGATCTAACTTGGAGTTTAAGACCTTGGCTCCATATTGGTGATATACATACATAGGGGATTTAAAGATTTATCCTGTTAATTCCTTTTCTCTTTCATGCTTTGTGCAAGATGGGAATTTAGATCATCATAACAGTGATTTAGGGTAAGTAAAGAGCTTAAAAGGAGTCCAACTAAAAAACATCTAAAGAAGCATTTGAAGGAGCAAAACCATCAATTCTAAACTTTCTTTTTATTATTATTTTTATTTCCTTTACTCATTTTATTTTATTTTTAGGTAAATTTTTTTAGGATATTTTGGAGTTTTACTTTTTAGACTTGCATGGAATTAAGGGATAATTCTTAATTACCCAAAATGGTTAAGTATGATTATCTCATTTGTTTGACATTGAGGGTAATGCCACTTTTAAATGTGGAGGGTTAAAATTTCCAAGCTTTTTAATAATTTTTGTGCTTTAACTAATATAGTTTTTTAAAATTTTTATTAAATTTTTTTAGACTATATTATTTGCATTCTTATATGTTATTTCATGTATACATATTATATTTGTTGAGGAAAAGGTCATCAAGAAGGAGATTTATCGTAAAGAAGATAGAAAAATTAAGCCCAAGCAAGAATTAAGGTTATATAGTGTGATTAACACTTGTCTGCAAAGTGACATTCTTCAGTTTATAAAGTAGGACATATGTAGTCTTGAAGTGGCATAATAGGTTTTTGGAAATGAAAAAAAAATAGCATTAGTAGAGGAAGTATATCTCACACTAGTCTTGTAGTAAGCAAGCCTTTTGGAGAAATAGAACAAAATAAGTATTGGTATGGGTAGTGTAACACCCGCTATACAAAACCTACAACCATCCACACACATAGCAACCAAATTCCTGTACATGCATTCATAAACATACAATTCTATTCAATGTTATACATATACATATTACAAAACTCCCCAATGCTTAACATTATCATTTAACAGTAGTAATACATCTTTACATTTACATGGTAATCCAAAAGAAAACGTACAATTTCCTTTCTTCATTACATATATAATCATCTGTAACTAAAAACACATTCAAAAAGTACTTTTTGTTCTATCTGTTGGCCTCAGTCCCTGAACATATTCCTCGTACCTTACTCCTAAGACTTGGAACTACATGGATTAACACCCATGCTAAGCTTGAAAGCTTAGTAGGGAAATACTTAGTTTGGATGACTACCCACAGCAATCATCCTCCAAACACATACATTCATAAACATCGCAGAAATATAAATAATGATGCCATACTTAATCAAATAAATAATGCAAAAATGCTTCAATATTTTTTCATATACCATAACCTCACCTTCAATACTCAAACATTAATATTCAACACTCAATGAAACAAATTATCAATCTAAATGCAAATGCTCATTCATATACTGATTATTTATGATGTCTTACTGTATTTCTTATTTATATCTTTTTACTTTACTTTCTATGTTAGGCTTGCACATTTTATGTGGGTATGGATAATAGGTGCTAAGGATATCTGAAGATATCAAATAGTGGATGCCTGAAGGTATCAAATTGTAGATACCCGAAGGTATCAAACTATGGATATCGAAAGGTATTAAACTGTGGACACCGATGGTGTCAAATTGTAGTAGTTGCACTGTAATCCTATAGGCATACCTATCTATCCATAACCAAGATAATAGAGTGGGCACTATAAAAATTCCTTTAACCATTTGCCAATTTCACAATTCACATATTAATAAGTCATATGATATACATTTCAAGTCATAAAATCTATATCTTTGTTCATACATGTAAGTCATAACTTATCACCATTAGAAAGATGTCAAAATCTGTAACATCCCACTACCATATAGTATATATCCAAAATATCTAGAGGAGATTCGGGAACATACCCTATGAAAGTGGAATATTATAGCAGTTACATTCACTTAATATGACATCATATATAAAACACAAATACTTAAGATATCAACTCCTCATTTCATTAGCAAAACATAGTTACACTGTAGCATTACACTTCACAATTCATATATACAAGCATCATAAATATCTAAGAGCATACTGCTCTTTTACAAAATATTCTACATGGAATGAGAAATTGAACAAAAGCATTTGATCTAAACTCCATAGTCTCAGTTGTTGAAACTTTGAGCCATTTCTTGAGTCCAAAAATGCAATGCTAAACTTCTTCTAAAGCGTCTTAATAGCTAGGTCACCTTTCGCGTACTTGAAAATCCACGTTGCAATTTTGATGAGTTTTGAGAACTCAGTAAGTAAACCATCATCAATGTACTCACTCATATCAAACCACAATGATAATTCACAATTCAATTTACAATCAAATCACATCACATGTATTGAATATCACGTTACATTTCATTTTAGAACAGTTCATTTCAAACATTCAAATCATACATATCAATTTGTATATGCAATGCACAAGTGACTCACTTTCATTATTACTTTGTTGTGACTGAGCGCCTTTTTAATTGTCCCATATCTTTTGTGAATACTGGGCTCATTTATAATTTTTTTGTACCTGTTGTGGATGCCGAACTCATTTTAATACTGACCCTATGGCTTTTTATACAAGTTTCTAAGCTTTAAACTCTTTTTCACTGGCCACTCCGGTCATGACTTAGTTTATCTGATCATGAATTTCAATGTGATGCATTAATTCACAGAATATGCCATCAATAGCATTTATTCATGATGCACATTCAGTTTCACGTGTTCATTAGACCTAAGTTTGGCATTCAACAATTTTTTATTAAGTACATATATTTTTTCCAGATTCACATTCAATGAAGCACTTTCAATATGATCTTAATTATTAAACTCCTCATACCATCAAAGTCTGAAATTATCACATTTACATAATTATCAGTTCAATAACTGAAAGGTTAGTAAATACAATCAATCCTAGTGAGAAACATGTAGCTTACTCATAGTAAGCTTCAGATAGCTATTGCCTCAACAGACCGGCAATGTCTAGATGCTGGCATTCGACTTGTGTGTCTAAATCATGCAATACGCATATTTATACACATTAATAATTTTGTTAATCATATAAGTATTCAATCATGCATATAAGTATATGTATTTTATACAATGCATGCTTAATGACATTCCTGTGTTTGTATCCTCAATTAAGTCTTGATCATTCAAACCATTATAACTTGGATATGTCTAGCTTACACTTAGGTTTACACCTCAAAGGAACTTGATTATTCTAAGTTCATCAATCAATCATTCACCAATGTTAATTAACATTATGCTAGGTTCATTTCAAGCTTTAATTAAGTCCAAATACACAAATGTAGAGTGACTTATCTTTAGTTGGTTTAACAATTACACAAAACTGAAATTATCACTTCAGAACCTAGCCAACGATTGTGACAAAAGCTTGAGCAATAGGCCACGATCGTGGGGACTATGCCATAATCATGACAGAACCCCAAATAACCAGGCGATGATTATGCACTAAAGGCCACAATCGTGCTCTACCTTTCTTCCTTCATTTCTCCACGAATTCCACATACTTAGAAACATCATTAACACTCCAAATTTTTCAGAATTCATGTCTATTTTTTCAACGTCATTTCATGCTAATGTAACTACCATATTGGTTACATTAAATCTCACAAAACTCTACTTAATTAATTCATTTTCATTCACTTAAACTCTTCATACATGCAGTCCCAACTTTTCCATACTATATGCAAGACATCTTATTCATAGTTTATCATTTATACTTCAGTCTTCTTCATTCTCCCTCATTTCTGTCTCAATATCATCCGTAAAAGAAATCCAAAAATTATGGTTTATCATCTATATAAAAAAGAACACAACATCATCATACATAAATCCTAATTCTTCTCATTTTAAGAACACTACACTAGCCTTTTCTTTGGCTTCAAAACTCAATTTAATTCATCTCTATAACAACCAATGATCCACATTTTTATACATCCAAAAACAAAATATT
Source organism: Erythroxylum echinodendron (assembly GCA_027575705.1). NCBI lineage: Eukaryota > Viridiplantae > Streptophyta > Magnoliopsida > Malpighiales > Erythroxylaceae > Erythroxylum > Erythroxylum echinodendron. Next base: position 51,113 of record JANZXR010000075.1, on the reverse strand, counting down.
TTTATATCTATTCATTCATCAAATTTTATAGCACCCATTATCAACACCATTTTCACTATTAATCTTCCCTAATGATCATAATAAATACTTTTATTAAACAAACCATGAAGATCCTTAAGATGCTTCCTTATTTTAGCTCAAAACCCTTCTTAATTATCAAGTAACCCTAGCTCTAAACATACACGATCTTCACAAATTTAAGGCATAATATACTGGGTTTTCATCAACATAAAGAAGACTAAAAGTTGTTGTTGTGATAAGATGAAGGACATAGGCAAGAACTCAAGATCGTGGGGTTGGGTAGTGAGTGTTGGAAAAATGGAGAGAAGAAAGAAAATGAAGAAAATGAATAAAGTAAAAGACAAATGAAAGATGAAAATTGGTTGTCTTTCATGTAAGTGTCATGGTTGATGAGTGCTGAGTGGCAAGTGTTGTGACACTTGTCATTTGCCACTTGTCATCTTCCTATGTTTCCACTTGGCTCTTTTAATAAATAGTCCATTATCACTCAATTTCCAATCCATTTGTCAACCAATTTTCTATGCCACTTGCCAATTATCTCTACTATCATTTTTCGTTTATTTATGTTGCCATAAATCAATTTGTTTTGCCACTTGGCATTTTGCCTGGTATAAAAATACACATAATTTCATAAATCTCTCAATTTTAACAAATAGATTTCAAATTAATAATTATCATTCACAAAATCAAAATTTACTACATAATAATTCACAATTCACATTCCGACTGTTTTAAATTATTCCTAACTTGTAGAATGTTAATTGAGTGCATATATAGTATTTGCAATGTGTACAGAAATCATAATTCACCTGTGTGTATGATAACGTTATGTATAAGTATGAAATGCATTTCGTAATTTGTCAACACTATTTCTCATGTGTAATAGTCTTAGGCTATAACCCTAAGTACGGAGAAATGGGTTATTATAAAATCACACTTTCATAATCATACTATACGCTTATGAGCAATAAATAAGCATACAAATCATTTATGTACACGTAAGTTTTCTTTAGTATGCTTTATGCTCAATATTAAATTCCAATGTTCAATCACCCAATTCAAATAAAGTAACTCCTATTTCATTTATTTTTATATTTTTGAAAATTTTCATACACCTTCATAAAGGTTTGGGTAAGATGTGGCAGAAATCGAAAACAAAAACTATGTCGCGGTCATGACAAACACTTTCTCTGTTCATACCACTACTTGTTCATTAATATTCATATAAAAAACGTCAAAAATGGGTTTCTAGGTCTTCTAGACATTTCTCCCTCTATGTCTCTTGTTTCTATATCACTAACAATCAGGTAATTTTGACTCCAAACTCATGAGATATAGACCAAATATCACAAGCTACCACCAAAGTAGGGGCAGCATCAGGTCACCATTTTTTATCTCAATTTTTAAGGTTATAAAGCCAAAATTAAGTCAGATTCGCTTCTAGATATTTCTAATTCTATGTCTTATTTTTCTTATGAAACTGAAAGCATCCAATTTGGTAGTCTTTAGGCTGAGTTATGAGTCAAACAATGTGATTGGTTCAACAAACCCTGGATAGAATTCCACTACACGATACTCCCTTGTCATATTCAACCAATTCTTTGCAAGATAACACCAAAGCATCATCCAAGAAACCATTACACATCAAAATGAATCTTTGTATCCATTAAAACATACACACGAAGAGAAATTAGACTAAGTGTAGTCCAAAACCATAAAATTGGCCAAGTATTTCTTCTAATGCCTTCCCTTTCCTTCCTCTTTGGCTTTGCTTAAATCGCCTAGTGAAAAATGATGGGATGAATAAGGTGAAATGGAGAGGAGAAAAATATGAAGTTAAGGCATCAAAGTGTCTTCCATATCCCCTCTCCATATTCCTTTTCATGAATTTTCCAGTCTTAGACATATGTTTCAATTTTGTTAGACCATATGTCACAATTATATTATACCATGTGTTACAATCCCAATAGACCATATGTTACAATTCTATTGGAAAATGTGTTAAAATTATATTAGAACATGTGTTACAATTCTGTTGGATCATGTGTTACAATTATATTGGACACACATACATTAATCTTATCGGTCCATGAGTTGACTTTAGGAAAATTCAATATCGGTCCTTCTTCTTCCTCTAATTCCCACATTGGCATATAATCTTATCAATTTATTTCATTCCCCTATGTCTTAATTTGCTAATGGAGTACATTTCATGCAATTTGGTTAATTATTCGGGGTATTATACCCTAAAAACTACAGGTTGTTCGAAAACAAGGACAATAGTAAGAACTCAAGTTCAAAACATAATTCAAAACTCTTAGAGGCAGAATTAGATTTTGATTCCTTCATAAAAGTTTTAAACCTATGTCTCTAGTTTATTCTTAAATTAAAATTATCCAATTTATAGGTCTATAATCCAAGATACAACTAAATTACAAAATTTTGTTTGGTGAAACCTACCCATTCAGCAAGGTACATATCCCAAATCAACTAACTTTGGTCTTATCATGCAAGAGCAACACAAAATACATCCAATTTAACCAAAAAGATCTCATTTACTTATGGAATACTTCTTTTATCAATTCCCCTCACATCACATTCATAAATCCAAGCAAACATGTCAAAATTTTCTGTACATATTTCATGCCTAAGTATGTATATCCATGTCGAAGTGAACAAAATGCCCATTTACCCATGTCTTTTACATTAAAAAACATTATGTCTCTTACTATACTTAGATGCACTCAATTTATTATGTTCACTTCTTAATATACCCTAGACTTAATTTATTATGTTCACTTCTTAATATACCTTATACATGCTACAATACTTCTAGGGTATATGTTGGGGCATTATAGGGAGTATGTTTGAAACTAGTCTTATGGATGAGAAAAAATCTAAATAAATATAACAAAATTAGCATAAGTTGTGAAGTGCTTGGTCGACAAAATCTGCAAGTGCACAGAGTCGTTCTTAGTACTTACACATCAAGTACTCCAAGGTCGTATCCCATGAGGACTAAAATACTCACTACAAATTAATCCTATTTACTTGAACCAAAAATAACAAGAAGATTAAAAGATGATTGGATTGAGTGAACAATTAATTGTGACGAATGTAAATA
>JANZXR010000075.1:21831-47868 GCA_027575705.1 Erythroxylum echinodendron | reverse complement strand
GGAGTCTCTTGCCTGCGAATGGGCCAAGGAGAACGCGGAATGGTCCTGGGCTTGGAATAGCCAATCGGTATGAGACTAGTCTTTGAAGATTGGACCGATCGACCTGTGGGTCATTACGACTGGGCTCGGACCCAGCACGACCGACCCGACCCGACCATAAGGGAAAAAGATTAATCAGCATGTAAACTAGTTTGACCGGTCAACACTAAATAATGTTGAATGGGAAATCAAGTTCTAGATGTCTATGGATAGAACTTACTACTACAACCACGAAGAACTGGGTGAGATGCTGATTTTAATTAGTCATCGGAAATGCCAAATAGATAAGGTTGGCTTGCCTAGATATTTAGCCGAAAATGCATCCGCCGAAGATATTTTGAGCTGGTCCCAATTTTCCGTACCAATTGTGGAAGAATGATTAATGATCGGGTAGCTATACCTGCCAACCAACAATCAAAGCCTAAGAAAATATCTTCAAACCTATTCCTATTATGGACTGGTCTTTAACTATAACTTGACACAGGCAAAGGAGGGAGATACATATAATTATACAGCAGGAAGAAGGAGAAAGAGCGTCATCAGAAATGGAGTGCTGCAGGAGGCCTAACAGGAGTGACATTCACTTGTCAGTCGAGGAAGAGGCTAAAATAGAGGTGGAAACAAGAGAGCACTTTGATGGAATTGCTCCTAAGCGTCATACTAAGCCTCAACGAAGTGAGTATTCTGCTAACTACGTGGATGTTTTTCCCTCATCAAATGCTCTTGGAAATAGCAACAATCCCATTCCTGAATATCTCGAGTTTCAGCGTCTTCAAAATGATCCCTTTGAGGTCGGTATACTTTTTAATTTCTTTACTAGTTTACAAGCTCAAAGCCAGCATGTCCTATCTTTTCTGTGGACGATCGTGGTTTAAGACTAAGAGCAGTTCAGAACACAAAAGACTTTGCTTTAACCTCATGCAATTTGACAAAAATAAGTCTATTGCTTGGAAGGCAATTATCCTAACCGTTGGACTATAATTTCCCAATCAATATCTTCTATTATGATTAATGCTTATTTTTGTTTAATTATACCAAAATTTAGAAATTAAATTCTAATGGAAGTGAAGAGGCAGAGGAGTTTGTGGAGACAGAGTATTACAAGGATCTTAACAGCATTGACAAGCAACACCACACGGTATTCCCTCAAAATACATGACTTTTCATTATTATGCAACGTTTAAAAATTTGTTATCAGAAGTTATGGTTGTTAAATTAATTTTAATGAAATTCTGTTCCCATTTCTTCCAGACAGGAACAGGGTTTATTAAAACGGAGAACGCAAATGGGAAGTGCTTCAGCCTCACACCTGATACTGCGACCGATTCCCATGCTTGTTGCAAAGGAAACCCAGCAACAAATGACTGGATTCCAGCTCCCACTGACATGGTACACCATCTCACCGCAACTTAATCTTTGCTTTTGCTTCACGTCCTTTCAATGCATATATCATTTCTTACACTGCCTAACTTGGCAGCCGGACTTTTTCTTTTTTCAGCCAACTTTTGCTTCCGACAAGCCCAAGAGGAGTGACATTTGAACAATGATATCCGCTGTTGTTTCAACTTTCTACATTTCATTTTCTAGGGACTAAGTTTCCTCTTGTCATTTGCAATTAATGTTGTTTCCTGGAAGTTGAGCCAGGGGTTAAGTACAAATATATGTTGTTATAATTCTGTTATACTGTATATTTTCCTTAATCAATCATTATCTTACCTTTGGTCATTTCTTTTCTGAATGGCAATTAAGGCGTGTGAAAGATGTTATATTTGATTCTGCAGAAATTTTGTGCCTTAATTGTATGTGAAATGTGGAACGACCAAGCAAATATATGCATTTCGTGAGAGGAGAAAAAAAAAAAAAGGCTTATTCTTGTGGACATCTAAGAAAGCTAATAGTTCTTTTGGAATGTGAGTCTGTGAAGCGACTACTTAAGAAAGTTGGAAGATGGCCAAGCATAAATCATAACCGATGAATAGTCTTAGGAACCTTACTGTTGTTTAAAACCTCGTTGGAAAATATATAATGTTATATACAACGTCACAGCTTGACAACCATCTCTGAAATAGCAATACAGAGCAGAAGCCTTTTCTAATCCTAAACTAATTAACAATATAGGAGTCTCAAAGCCCTTGTAGTTTAGTTAGTACAAATTTGTAGATAGAATAAAATCCAAAGCAGAAACAATATGCATAAAGAGCAATAAGAAGTATGGGTTTACATTCTATAGTCAATTGACTGATTATATTTTAATAACATAATTATTTAAAGATTTTTTATCTTATACATATTTAAATATTTTTGACAAAATCCATAGAACAAGTATACATTGCAAATGAAATAATGGTGAGATTCATATTATATTTAGATATTATCTTTAAATATTTCTCGATATTCTTCTATTAAGACTGGACATTAATTAGAGTTAAAAGATTAGTACATATTATGCTTTTTCTTATGAAAGAAGTATTCAATCTTGTAGATTAAAGTATGGAGAAACTTAAATAAACATGTAGATGCTTGTAAGAAAATGACTTCACTAAACTGAACGTATATGATAAGTTCATTAAAAATATTACTTATATGTTTATGAAAATTTTTATTATAATGACTGTATAAGTGATTCTTTGACTTGAAATATCCAAAGTATCTTATATAGGAATTGTTATACTTTGAAACTACTTTTGACCTACTTTAGTCAAGAATAGCTAAGTCGGTAGTCATTTGATATAGCATAAGTTATATGGAGGTAGCTAAGTGGTTAATATAGGATTCATCTATCTAAAGTGATTATAAAGAATATTTCGTTGTTCTCGAATAATATTGATTTAGAAAATCCTTATCCGAGGTGAAATGACATTTTGTAAAATAGTTTACAAATGTTATTAATAAGATCAATGACTAATAGTGGATAATTACCATGATTGGATTCAAATAAAGTAAACATGAATTGCATGCTTTATATTTAATATAATCATGGTATGATGAAAGGATTAAATTATATAAAAAATTATATACGAAAAGGATAGTCAAAACAACTTTGATATTCCTAAATATTTTTGTCATCATGATGCATTGCTAGACGTCAAACTTGATCGATAAATATAAATTATGTAATTAAAGAATTAAAGATAATTAAAAGGATTTAATTTATCTAATCCTAAATATATTTTAGGGTTATAATTTATACTCATTTCCAATATACTTAGGAACTTAATGAGTCACACATAACAAAATGGGTTAAAGAGAGAGAAAGCATTTTAATCAGGTTAGAATCGATAGTAAATTTTCAGAAATTTTATGATTAAATATATGATATTTAATAAATAAGGAATAATATTAAGTATTTGATTTGATTTGAGCACAATTGGTATTTAATTTTAATTAATTATAATTTTAATTAAAGTTTAATTGAACTTAAAGTTTTCTTTCACTTAATTTGCTAAAATGTTCAAATTATATTATAAATTTTAAGGGAGTTATGCTTCTTGTCTAACCTTCTCCACAACAGTTACAAGGTTCTTTCAACAATGTTATGTAAATATCGTTACAGGATGGACACTTGTATGGTTTTAATGGTCAAAATGAGCTAATTTCAAAAACAACTTGAGGAAAACGACAAGAAAAAATGACAGCGCGTCATAATGCTAGTCAAAATACTACTATTATAGTAGTGGTGAGTCTAGGTCGATCCCACAGAGAGAACATGTAAAGTTATTGAATTGAAATTAAATGATGTTTAGGTTAGGGGGTTTGTTAGTTTATCAAACAACAAAATAAAATAAAACTAAACTGACAAAAGAAAATTAAAGAAAACATGCAAAAATGATGAAAGTGGTGAATTTGTTAGGAGTCTGGTTCTTTAGTTCAATCTTGGCCTACACCCTAATTAAATATATTTCGATGATTTGTTGTTCTCAAACCTGTCTTAGAAACTATCAATCTCAAGTTAATCTATTAACTCGAGTTTTCTCTTAGGTTGTGTTTAATCAAGATACAATTGTTAATTAAACCTATGTACCGAATAACTTAAAATACGATCTCTCAATTCAATTGGGCAACCATATTATGAATTAGGAAAACTTATTATTAAGGCAACAACTACATACGATGCGTCATTTAACCTAAGTTATATTTTCCTTAATGATTGCGAACCATTAGTCGTTACAAATGAATTTAATTACGGATTACATTGAATATTCTAGCAATGGGTTCGTAATAAAACGGTCCAATGAACACATTAAAATTATCTTTTCACAATTTCCAAATCCATACACATCGAATGACATAATCAATTTTTAAAGAGAGAAAGAAACAACAAATAGAAGAAAGGAATGCTTAACCGGGTTGTTGGCATCAATGTCACCTTCGAACTGGCGTGGAAAGTTATGCTTCCATGAGTCTTTCACAATGGAGAGTTTCCATCACCCTTTTCATGCTCTCCTAAAGCTCTCTCTCCTTTCATTCAAAAACACCAAAAACTTTCATAAAAATTCTCTGCCATTATATGTCTATTTATATTAAGAACTAAGGTTTCAGGCAATATATGTGTGAAAATCATGGCCGTGACTTGAATTCTAAAGACTTTACTTGATTTTCTACAATTTATACTCTTCATCTTTATGCATTTTCTTATCTCCTCTTGCTCTAATCCTTCTTCTTATTCCATGGAGACAAAAGTTTGTGAATCTTCAAAAAATGGCTCAAATGCAGTGTTTTTGACTCACTTTAGCTCTTTTGCTTCTGAATTGTGTCTAAAACCACATATGAGTCAAAGTGAGTATCTTAAGTACTTTCCTAGTAATATTCACTAAGTGTTATTGAATAAATTCATCATTAATTAAGCACATATCATACCCATATGCCTTGATCAAGTAACTCATGAAATTAAAAGAATTAATTTTACCAAGATGCAGTTCATGCATTGACAAATCTATTTGCGGAAGTCTTAGTCATGAAATTCAATGATAACTTGGAACTGGTAAAGGATAAGGTATAAATAACCTATTTTTAGAAGCCTCCTAACCTGAAACCTAAAGAGAATTGGCAGCTAATAGGAAGAACATTCAAAATAGTTAGTTACTGGGAACTTATGCAAGAGGGAGAACACTTAGAGCAAAAGGTAGAAACACCTCATCTTACACCCAAAAATTCCAATTCAATGGAACGAAATCCAACTTTAGAAAATGTTGATACTTGTTCCTTAAAGCAGAACTTTGAGAGCTTACCATTGAGTTGCAATCTTGTTGATGATATGAAAACCATAATCAATAGTTCACCATTGACCCTCACTCTTAGTAATTCTCTGAATTCAACCCCAAAAAAATAGATCAAAATCAACCACCTACTACCATAACTCCTACTTAACAATTTAACCTCAATCCTGGCATGGACATCTCTACCACTCAAGAGAAAAATGGTCATAATAGGAAAGATACAACTCCTGAAGAGAAATTTCATGTTGCCATTAAAAGGGAATTAGGTAGAAAGAAGAATCAAGCTTCCTCTGCTCAAAAAGCATGATTTAGAATATAAGGGGGTTTAAATTCCCCTCTAAGTACCAAATTGTTAAAAACTTTATTATTGAGAATAAACTCATTTTATTGGGAATTTCAAAAACCAGATTAAAAAAAAATCACTGCAATATTCTAGCTATGTTCCCTAAATGCTAGAAAGCTATTTTTAATAAAACAATTTCACCTAGGGAGAATTCTAATCCTGTACAACAATGACAAAATGGAGGTGAACAATTATATTATTTCTGATCAGCTGATTCACTTGAAAGAAAAAGTTACAAGCTTAAACATGTATCTTGATATTTAAATCATCTTAACCATAATTATTAAAGATTATCCTTATAGCAGAAACTCTCTAAACTCTCTTAGGGCCTATCACTTCATGGCTATTGCTAGGAGATTTCAATTCCATAATTTACCCTAATGAGGTAGATGGTTGCTATTTTAGTAAGCTTTTATATGAAGATTTAAAAAATTGCTTGAATAACGTTGAAGTAATAAACTTAACCAATTATGGCAATTTCCATACTTGGAGGAATAAACACAAGGACAAGACCTTCTTGAGAAAAAAATTGGATAAAACCCTCTCTAATCTCTCATAGTTGTAACAATTTCTTAATTCAAATGTTTTCTTTCATATTTTTAGGCATTTCAGATCACTCTTTTGTAATCGTATCTTTCGATTCGTTACAACCTTATATTAGATACCCATTTCATTTTAACAACTTCCTGATGAAAATTCCAGGTTTCAAAGAAGTTGTGAAGAGAGGTTTCAATTCGTACTTTAGAGGCACGAAAAAATTTCAACGCTCAAATAAATGAAGCTACATTCATAAGGAAATCAATTCTTTCAACAAAGCAAATGTTGGAAACCTACATCATCTCCTAAATAATGCAAAATCAAATATTGATTGAATAATTTCATTCAGGAAGATAACTTTGATTACTCACTTTGGAAGTAAAGACCTAAAACTAAATGGCTGCAAAATGGAGATAAAATCACTTATTTCAGATGTAACAAGGCTTTATACTTAATCTGAATTCATCTCTGAGGCTGAAAATTATTTTACTCTACTACTTGAAACCTACTCATTAGCTACTTCAACATTTAGACTTATAGAACAAATTATCTAGCACAAACTAAATGCAATTGAAAAGGAAGTTCTTTCTCTTCCTGTCTCAACAATTGAGATTAAAAAAGCCATCAAGCTCTAGCTCAGTGTAAAACTCCTAGTCCTAATGGCTTTAAAATTCTATTTTTTTCAGAAAATTGGTTATCATGAGGAAAACAATTTTTGAAGTATTTCGGGAGTTTTTTAACAACAAAAAAACTGTCAAAGAGCTCAATAACACATTCACCACTTTGATTCCTAAAGGTAAGAAACATAAGTCCCTAAGAGACTTCGGGCTTATCTCTTAATGTTCCTCTATATATAAGATCGTCTCCAAGGTGATTGTTGAAAGATTGAAATCCATACTTCCTAGTTTGATTGATCCCATTCAATATGCATACATTTAACGAGGCATATAGGAGACAACATAACTATAACATAAGAGCTATTCAAGCAATACAACAGGAGAAAAATTCGTAAAAATTGTGCTTTCAAAATTGATTTTTTGAAAACTTATGATTATGTTCATCGAAATTTCTTCCTCAACACCGTAAGGGCTTTTATTGGAATTTCTTCCTCAACACCTCAAGGGCATTTGGCTTCCCCAATATTTTAATTGAATCAGTGTCTAAGTGTACCAATTCAGTTTCATACAAAATCCTGGTTAATGGGTAAGCTACTAGGTCAATTCTTATAGTTAGAGGCTTTGGGCAAAGGGACCTATTTTCCCATACCTGTTCTCCTTGGTATATGAAGTTCTCACAAGACTTCTCATATGAATCAGAATCAAAAATTCAATATTAAAATTTCATTCAAACTTAACATTATAAGTATTAGTTTTTGATGATGTTTTTATATTCTCCGAAATAAATATTAAAGCAGTCTCAACATTATTAAAAACATTAAAAATATTTTTAAAAGCTCACTATATTAGTCATCAACAATGAAAAATTGGTAATGCTATCATCTGTAACCAAATTAATACCAACTATAGTAATGAAGACATTTAGAGAAGTGTTGAATCAAAAGTTGATTGTTTATTTTGGTGATGGGGGTAGCTAGCACAAAACTTCCTAAATCTTTCCCATTATTCATATAGAGTCTCACCTGTGTGTTCTTGGATGCCATAAATTTCTTTTCTAATATTGGCAGCTCTTGAAGCTGGAAAATATTTTTCAAAGAATAGTCTCTTCATTTCAGCCCATATCTGCACATTTTCACCAGCAAAGTAATACAACCAATCTTGAGCATCATCTTTGAGAGAAAACAGGAAGGCTCTTAATTTGATTTGCTCCTCAGTCACATTCGTAGGCTTCATACCCATACAAACCACATCTAATTTCTTCAAATGCTTGTAAGGATCCTCTCTCGGTAGACCTCAAAAAATTGGCAATAAATTAATCAGTCCCGACTTCAATTCAAAGGTATTGTTGTCCCTTAAATTCGAAAAATTGATGTAATGGAGCTATTGAGTGTCGTTAGGGGTAGCTAATTCATGAAGGGTGCGATTTGCAACCATTTTTTCTTTCTTCTAAACTTGTTATCTCTGTTTTGTCTGCTTCCATAACTTCTTGGCTGTCTTTTCTATATCTGAATCAAATAGTAGCTGTGTTGTTTTGTCTACTCGTGTAATATACATATACTGTCAAGAATTCCCCAGAAATGACCCCAAAATTTAGTAATACTGTTACCTCCAACCAAATTAATACTAACTCTAATAATGAAATATGTAGTTAGTGAAGAGTTGAGATTGTTCCCACGAGGAATCTTTTAGTAAGTGTTTCATAAATTAAAACTAAAACAAATTGGGGGTTTGAATTAATGTGATTTAGAAAATTAAAAATGACAAATTAGAAATAAACACAAATAATCAGATATGGAAAACAATGAACAAACCTTGGTTTCGGGTCACTTACATTATCAAACTAGTATGGATCGTCGATATAAAATTAAGTTCATTGAAAAAATACTCATTAAATGGTGTTTTCTCTTAGGATTAAATGAATAGAAACATGTATTATAATCACGCTTATTAACCAATAACTTAGACACGATCTTAAAGTTTGATTAATTAATAGCTTTAAGAACCAAGAGATTCAGTGAGCAAGACAATACACAAATGATATGTATTTAGTCTAGATAAATATCTTTCTTATAATTTCCAATCCATAATATAAAAGATGGTAATCCTATTTTCCACTTGGGATTAGCAAAACTTAATGTCAAATCCTACTAATTTGTATGTAAATTAAATCAATCGATTCCTAGTTGTGCATCTTAGAGATCAATTAATTTAATAATGAAAAGTAATACAAAAGACATTTAATATTAGTCAATGAAATAAACTTTATTCAAAAAATCTCACACATACTAGATGATAACATTGGTTTTATTTACCTACTTATAATAGTGATGAAACTTGACAGAAAAATAGATGAACATCTGGTCTCCATCTATGTCTTTTTTAGAAAGAAACGAAAAACTCCCAAAAAGCCAAACAAAAACATGAAAGATAAGATGTCTAGAAAGATTTTCTTCCTCCCTTCTTAAAGTTATTTTATCAGATACACTTCCCCACAAAATCAGGTAACAGACCCCCACATAAAGAAAACAACTTGATTCCTAAAATATTTAGAATTCTAAGTTTGTGGAATCTATTTTCAAATTAGATTCTGCTGATAAACTTTTCCTTTGCATATGCCTAAGCTTAGTCAAAAACTATTCTACCAATTGGAAATTCGAATTGCCTTTTCTTTTCATTTTTTGCATTTTTTGATTCAAATTAATCTCCTATGTGTTGCAAATCACTTGATAACAATTAAGAAACAAGTCCATTAATTTTAAATAAAAATTTCAACGCATTAAATAGATTTATATCCAAAGCCCAAAAATAATAACTTATCAAAAATCCAACTTCTTGGTCCCTACAAATGCCCCCTACTTCTCCACTAGAATCTTTACAATCACAATTTTTGAGGTATCTCATTTACCTATCAAATATGGAGTTCTTATTTCCTCTATTAAGCTTATTTTCTCTAACTTCAAGTGCCTCATATAGAAAAAAATTATAAGCAGAATGGAGATCTAGAGATCCAAACCTCTATCTCTAGCAGGCAAATGCCAATTGATAAACTCACTATTATCCGTGCTTGAAAACTACTAGGCCTTACATATAGTGTTTCCTAAAGTAGTGACTAAAGAAATTGAGGAACTTTTCAGAAACTTTCTCTGGAATGCAAATGATAGAGGTAGCTACTAATTTAGATGTTTTGAGGTGTGCATGCCTAAGAAATCGGTGGATTAGGTATTCTTCTAATCAAAATGCTCAATTCTACCCTTCTTGTAAAGAGGCTTCGGAGATTACTATCAGATAAACATTTGTTATGGGTTAAATGGATGCACACATACTACGTAAAGGGTTAGTGCTTATAAAGTGCAAAAAATCCAATCAATGCTTCATCACTCATAAACTCTTTGCTAAAGCTAAGGTTCACTATAAGAGATTCTTACAAATACATGGTAAATTATGGCAGAATCACTTCCTTTTAACATGATCACTAGACCTGGTTTGGTCTTCTAACTATAATTACTAAAGCAAATCCTTTGCATATAGATTTATCCTTTGACATTATAGTTAATGAAGCTATGCCCATTACAATTATTTTTTTATCTCCATCATCTGCATTAATTGGTTTCCTTTCAAATGTTGTACTTAATAATTCAAACAAAGATGAAATCCAATGGTTGCACACACCTTCTGGTACTTTATTTAATGCATCATATTGGTCCCTTTTTAGAAATTCAAATCAAACAGTCCCTTGGCACACACTCACATAGAATATGCCAAAATCTCCTTATACATCAATTACCTTATAGCTTGCAATTAGAAATAAACTTCTTATAATTGAAAAGTTAGCAAACTTCTTTGCTTTGTTAAATTGGTTCATTTTATGCAAGTCTTTAACTGAAAATATAGAATACATTTTCTTTCAATGCCAATATAGTCAATAAATTTTAAAGGTAATCATTCAAATTTGTCACCTAACTAGTCCACCAGATTATTAGCTAGATATCATCAAATGATGTAATGAGGTTCAAATGAAGGGAATCTATAGGTGTTTAAGGTTTCTTTTAACTACCTAGATACTATTTGAAAGAAATAAATAACAATATACTTTGTGATTCTTTTAACACCAAAAAAACTTCTTTGCAAGTCTTATGTACTAAAATTAGATAACATTTTTTGCATATAAGGACAGTTGTTGCTTTAGCAATAATGACAACTCACTTAGAAAATTAACTAGCTCCTTAATTCTAAGTTGTAACCATTTTTGATTCCTAATCTTATTGATGTAATAGCAATCTAGTCCTTGATTATATAGTTTTGTATAAAATTTTGTCAACATTTGCCTTATCATATTAATAGGTTCTTTCTTTCTTCAAGGAAAAATGCTAAGGGAATTTAGGAATCATTTCCCTTATGAAGTTCATACAGGACTTATTAGAGAAGGTACTTGATGAATTTCTTACCCAATGAACTTTATCCTCCTTGCCAAGATTAGGGCAGTAGGGGGGAAAGCATCTTTGGAAAAATTTACATGCCTATATTTACATCCCACCTTTTATCAATGATTAGTTCCTTGACTTGTACATTAGTTGGGTAGAGAAATCTATTACTCAAAAAGATTTATAGATAGAAAAGAAGGCCAAAAGGGCTCCAATTATCCATCCATAAACATGTGTAATCACCATTGCCTATCTTGTAAAGCATCAAATGCATTAAATCTCTAGGATTTGCATCATACTCCAAGATGAGTCACTATTCTCCTTGATAGTTGAAATAATCATTTTTCTCAAGTAGGACTCATTCAACCATTTCACCCAATAGGATTCCTTATCAGTGACAATTCTCTAAAGCCTTTTTTACTATTACTAGAAACACATTATTGACAAGATTGACAGTTATTATACCCAAATCCCTTAAACTTTGCAAAAGGTTTAGTATTCGAGTAACCTATCCATAAAAAGTTCCCAAAGAGCTTTTCAATGTCCCGCTTAATGTTCTAGGTAGCCAAAGATGGGTTAACCAATAAGTATACATATTATTTAATAGTGAATTAATGCATCCAAGCATACCTATAAAAGAGAGATATTTAAAAGTACAGTTCCTAATTCTAATTCTAACCATATCATAAAATGGTTAGCAGTCAAAGTAAAAAGTTATTCTTAAGGAGATGGGTACTCCCAAGTAAGTAAATGTGGGGTGGTGAGGGAGGGGGTAAATTGCCAAACCTATGAATCATACAAAGCTATGAACTATGGATGAAGCATCAGCTAAAATCATATAAAGGTTATCATTTTGTTGATGGAAAGTCTAAAAAGATAGCTAAACTTATCCAATACTCAATTAAACAATCCAAAGATGTTGGATTAGCTCCAAAGATAAGAGTGAATCATTAGCAAAGTGAGTGATTTTCACACCCTTTCACATTTTGTATAAATAAAGGTCTCTCATTTAACTATCATTTTTCTATATTATTTGAGATAACACTTCTATACAGTGGTGAAAAGGTAGGAGGAAAGGGGTCCCCTTGTCTTGCTCCCCTAAAATAGAGTAACTTCCCCTTTAATATGCTCACCATAAGAAGTGGTTGTAAGAACTGATTAATCTATAAGATGAAGGAGACTAGAAAACTAATAAAATTAAGAGATAAGAGAACCAAGTACTAATTTACTATCTCAAACACCATATGAATGTCCATATTGATGACACAATTACTCCTTAAACCCTCCAAGTGGTAATTTATGAATAGCTCCTGTGCAGGCAAGATATTATATCCTATATTCCTTCTTTTGATATATGTAACCTGGGTATGATTAATCAATGATGCTAGAACCTATTTAAGCCTTGAAGAAAACGTTATAGAAATGATCTTATAGAAGGAGGAGAAGTAAGAAATAGGCCTGAACTCCTTAAGATATTTCAAACTTGTAGTTTCGGGAATAGGGCATAGGTGAGTGATATTCCATGAAACCAACATTCTAGAGCTGGAGAAAATTGAGAATGATGTTTAAACTTTAACTTAAAGAAGTATGTTTAAAGAAGGACTTAGTAATTTAGTATAGATAAGTAATTATGTTTTGGGATAATTTATGTGTGTCTTTCTTTAAACATACTTAACTTTTGACTTTTTAGGTATATTCAATTTCAAAAAATATTTCAAGTTATGTTCTAATTTGAATTGATTTTCTTAAACGTTCTCAATTCTTTTTCAACATCTTTTCTATTTCTTTATGTACTTTGATTCTTTGTGTCAAGATCACAAATTAAGCTCCTTTTATTGTTATTTATTTTATTGGTTGTGATGATTGAAATCAAATCTTATATTGTCAAATAGATATAAAAGACGCAATAATAAAAAAGACAAAGTCAAGGGATTTTCAATTTCAAACTTTTATCTTTTATCTTTTCATTTCATCTTTCTCCTTCCGCTCATTATTTTGTAACTTATTTTTATTCTAGTTATTGTTGTGACTTATTTTTGTACAAAATTAAAAAATATATTTTCTCTTTTTTTCAGGTTAAAATTATAATGGAGAATATGGAATAATCAAAAAAAGATTCGATGAACATGGCATCCTCTACTCTTAGAAAGTCTGATCCAGCATAGAATTATTTTTCTTTTCTCAGGCATATGATGGAAATATCCAATATAATTTTATGTTTTATGGTAAAATATTTAAAGGAGCAGGAATTTATAAAATGAAAGAACATTTTCCTACTACTAAGGGTAAATTTGCTTTTTACAAAAAAGTACCATTTAATGTACATAAGAGGAATGGAAATTATTTCCAACAATGAGTTAAAAAATGAAAATAAAGAGAGTCACGGTATAACTTTTAGAGATGATGCAAAACCACAAATATTAAAAAAAGAAAGCTAATATTGACATAGATTCTTATTTTCCTCCAAGTACTACTCATAGTTCTCAACTTAGTGTAAAAAATGTTTTGGTTGATAAGGATTTTATTTTGCGATGTAAACGAGCATAGGCTAGATGGTGCTATCATTCGTGTATTCCTTTAAATACTTTAAATGCACCATATTTTCAAGAAGAAATAGATGTTATAACAACAATAGGTCTAGGATTTAAGACACCTTGTTACTATAAGATTCGTGTGTTTTTTCTTCAATATTTAAAAAAAGAATGTCAGTTGATTTGTGGATTTATAAGTCTAGTTAGAAATCAACAAGATTTACTATTATGACAGATAGGTGGACTGATCAAAGATAGAGAACTTTGATTAATTTCTTATTTTATTGTAAAACTGGAATAACTTTTATCAAGTTTATTAATGCTTCTAATATGGTAAAAAAACTGCAATTGCTTTATCTAAATTATTTTTTAAATTGTCAAGTGGGTTGGATCAAAGAATAATGTGCATTTTGTTACAGATGATGCAGCTAATTATATTGGGTACTTATTATAATCAAAGTATGAGCATATTTATTAGTCTCCATGAGTTGCTCATTGTATAAATCTTGTTTTAAAAGATATTAGTAGTATAGACCATATTTCTTTTCTTGCTTCACATGAATGGAAGAGTACAATTTTTGTGTATAATAATACCAAATGTTTGTCTTGGTTACGAAAGCAAAAAGTTCTAAATATATTTATTACTTTGAAAAATGTTTATAAACATAAACAACTACTTCAAAATTTAGTGACAAGTAAACATTTTCAAGTCATAGGTTATCAAAAAGTGCAAAACGAAACAAATTTGTGTTATTATTCTAGATAATAAATTTTAGGATGTCCACTTGATCATTGTGAAGACTGTGGCTACACTTAAAGTTGTTGAGGATTGTTGACTCAGATGATAAGTTATCTTTGGGGTATATATATGATGGTATATATAAAGCTCACAAAACAATTATAAATATTTTTAAAGAGAAGGAAGAATTGTAC
Organism: Erythroxylum echinodendron; assembly: GCA_027575705.1. NCBI lineage: Eukaryota > Viridiplantae > Streptophyta > Magnoliopsida > Malpighiales > Erythroxylaceae > Erythroxylum > Erythroxylum echinodendron. The sequence goes on along the minus strand of JANZXR010000075.1, from coordinate 33,231 downwards.
AAGTCTTATATAGATATTCTTAATAGTCGATAGGATAAATATCTTACTCAAAGGATCCACTTAGCAGATTATTTTCTCAATCCTTATTACTTATGTGGTGGAGATGCATGTACAAACAATATTACAAGCGAGTTTGATATGATTAAATCCAAAATTATTTTCTCTATTGAAAAGCAATCATAGGCAAAAGGTTAAATTAAATTATATCGTGAAGATTTATAGAGTATCGATAGATCATCTAAAAAGAGAGAACTTATGATAAAAAATGCAGCCAAGTTTATACTTTTAGTTCATTGTTTACTTATAAATAGTATTAAATTTTATTTCTTGTAACTATTCATTTAAAATAATGATGAGAGGTAGAGATTATTCGGTAAAAGTGATCTAACATTGAAAAAACTTATTATTAGATTAATCAATAGAACAACTTCTACATCATGTTGTAACCGTATTTGGATCATTTTTTAATATACCCATACAAAGAAACGAAATCGTTTGGAATATCAAATACTTAATAACCTAGTTTACATTACTTATAATATGAGAATGGAAAACAAGTTAGTTTACATTACTTATAATCTGATAATGGAAAACAAGTATTTTATAGTTTTTTCCTTTTTATAATTTTATTTTTTATTATTGATTTTATATTTTTCTTTTATGTATTCAGAGCACTTAGTAAGAAAAGAAAGTATGATCCAATTGACATTAATTGTATTGACTATACTAATTTTTGAATTTAAATTTATGAAGAAAATGCATTTACAATGACGAATGAATTAACATCTATTGATCTTTAATTAATATCTTATTTTAATCATATTTAACTTAAAAGTGTAATATAATACAAATTTATAATTCAGAACAATTTCATACATTACTAATTTGTAATTTATTTGAATTTTTGACAATAAAGAGATACAATCTCTTTTGAAACTACAATTTTTATCTATTATTATTTCAAATCTTATATTAGATTCATATTTAATTTGAATTATTAAATTAAATTTATTATTAGTTTATTATATAATAATACACATTAATATATGCTTTTTATTTTAACAAAATATCTTATTTTTTCTTATTCTTATAATTTTTATTTTTATTTATTATATATTAATTTTATAACAATTTAATACCAAGTTTAAACTTTGAGTCTTTTTTTTTACCAATATGATATCCGAACTGATGTTTAAAACATTGCTTTTTATAGACTATTTACTGCTATAGAATTTATTGATGCTAAAGTAAATCAAATTTAATCCTTGACGTTGTAGCCAATCAAATTACCAATGACATGAATTGGGAACTTCGATTTAAATATACCAATTTTATTAACATGAACGATAAAAAGACTGCAGAGTATATACAGAACTTTTACGCAAGACAGCTTTACACATGAAATAACCTAGTCTGGTAAGATCTCATGCACCCACATCCACAGTACTTGAGACATCCAAGCGGTCAATGAACTAGTCAATTCTACATTTTTTTATACGGTGCAGAAGAAACGTAAATGAAAACAAAATTGCATCTCAACGTGCAGAGGTATTATTTTCACAACCAGCAAACCTTTCTCTTCCTATTAAATCTACTTCCAAGGATAATGCTACAGCTGTCCATAATCACCTTCATAACTCATAAGCGAAGACTAGATTGATCACAGCTTTAAATTGCAGTCAATGTCCTGTGGATCAAAATTTGTGTAAGCTATCAGATAGATACAATAGGAAATTGAAAGTCTTTACATGTCTGCATAAAGGATGACAAATAAAGCATTGATGGGCATCCTACCAGGGTTACACTGTTTCTGTACATGGGTTGCAACAAACTGGACAGAAGATTCTCAAACTATTATCAACATGTCTACGAGACAATGGCCTAATACTAATCCACTATAATTGAATAACCATAACAGGTAAAAAGATAAAACGGAATTTCGGGGACAATCGAAAATTTTGAAAAAGAAATGAAAGCAAAAATCAACGATACTAACCTGTTCCATCAAAATCAACTCTCTCTCCAGTAGAGAAGACGTTGTAAAAAAGGGCAGCAAGAAAATATAAGAGTGATGTGAGCAACAGAAATCCTTGGAAAGAACCAACCAATTCAACAAAGAAACCAGCTCCAACTGTTCCCACAATTGCTGCTAAGGTTCCACCAGTGTTTGATAGGCCTATACCAAAAACCAAAAACCAAAAACCAAAAACATTGTTCAGATTTTGAATGCTAAAGTTCACTGTTGTCACCTTGTGGTCTGCTACCATTTCTTTAGTCCAATGGTAGAAGTCCAAAGTTGAATTAAGAATAATTTTTACAGGAGAAATCATAGCATGATAAATGTAGGCAGGTTATATCGAACTCAAGTAGTAGACAGGGTACCGTACCATGTAGAACACCAGAATAATGAGGAGCTATCTCCTGGAAGTAGAAACAAGCGCAAGTCAAGAACAAATGACAATTTTCTCTCATAATTTAACATAGCATCTTTTAGCAGACCAACCTGAAGATTCACAAGAAACCCCGAGTGACTGAAAGCTTTCAACCCAACCGCTAGAGTAAGCCAAGCAGAAGCCATTGATGGAATTTTTGCGGTTGTCAAACCAATAAGAGCAATACTTGGACCCAGAAAACCAATTGACTGCAGAGATGTACAAATTTAATGCTTAATATAAGAGCAAGAAATTGACATTACAGACACAAGTATAGAACAGTAAAAAAACCTTATAATGAACATTAATTTCCATTAAGTCATTCATAATACAGGAGGGTTGGGTGAGAAAAGTGCTGTGCATGCCCATTCCAGCAATAGAGTCTTTAACTTATCGTGATGAGGGCATCCAAGTAGAGAACATACGGTTGTTTTAGGAAGAAAGGTATTTAGAGAATAAAGGGCGCTCATGGAAGTAAAATGGTTAGTTAAACAGTAAATTTTCCAAAACCACCTATAAGAATGTTTGGCATAACCCTAATGCAAATCCCAAAGAATAAAATGAATATTAAAAATTTCCATGCTCGCAGGGAAGAGAGAATGGGTTATGCATTACCAAAATCTGTTCGTATTTATAAGCCATATAGTATTAATTCAGATGCCATGGTGCATGACTGGTAGAATGCACCTGCATGATCTTGCGAGTCAAAGTCACACTAGTGCCATTTCTTATCAACATGTCTGACAGCATGCCACCAAAATATCCCATGAAAGCCATCACACTCCATGGAACAGCACTAAACCATGCTGCTTGTCTGAGGTCAACATGATATATCTGCAGTCAAGTGTCATCTGTATTAAATTTAAAAATATACAAGATTTGATTACATCCTAGCCAATTAGAATGACAACATATTACATAAGTAAGCATTAGGCCATACCGAGTTGAAGTAAATGGGCATCCAAGAAAGAATCACAAAAAACCCCTGCAAAATATTTCAAGGTAGGAAAAGTGAACCCAAAAAAAAAAAAATTGTGATGCTTAAGTAGTTAGGAGATATAAATGAAACTTAGAAAGATATGCTACAATGACCATATAATAATACGCCATTACTTTGAGTAGCATAGAAAGAACATTTCAGTAGGCTCATTGCATAATTATCTAAAAGAACAGAAAGTGATATATTGCAGTACCCAGCTATGCATGGCATTTGCAACAATTAGGGACCATGTTGGCATCTTAGATAGCAAGCGCCTGAAGGGAGGGATCATTTTTGTTGTCTTAGGTTTGTTCTGAACTGAAAAGGATTCCTTCCTCTCGCTTAATATGTATTCCAGTTCATATTTTGATATCTGAGAACTTCGGCCAGGGGTGCTTGATATTGCAGACAACCAAACCAAAACCCACAGAAATCCTGACAATCCAAAAATTACAAACGGCCCAAATATACCACCTTGGGACATTAGGATTGGCGACAGTGTGAGCCCTATTGCACTTCCAAGCTGAAATCCTGCCATTGCAATCCCAACAGCTCTGGCTCGTTCTGTTTTTGGGAACCACCTGATTAATAAAATCAACACGGTTTCTTCATCATTTGGACTTGTCCAATTCATAAGTACAAAAGACAAAAGTTTCGAATGCAGTCTATAATTCATGACAAGCAGTGATCAAAATAAACCATGAATGAAGTAGAACATCAATACCTAGCCACCATGTTGTTCATGCTAGGTAGAGCCACTCCTTCTGCAATGCCTAGCATAGCACGCATAACAAGTAGAGCCCACAAAGAAGTTTCGGCTGCAAAAGGAGTAAGAAAGGTAGCCAATGACCACAAGGCCACTCCCCATCCCATCACCACCTTGCCACCAAAATAATCTACTAAAGTTCCGCCTGCTATAGGTGAAACTAGGTATCCCCAGAGGAAAGACGACTGCAACAACGATCTATCAAAGGTTTAGAAAAAAAAAAAAAAAAAAACTGAGAATCACACCAGAACAGAACAGACAACTGTCAGCGATATCATCTACCTACAGTAAGTTATCTCCCATACATTCTCTTAACATGTTATCTTTTATTCCTGCAAGTAATGGATCAATTGGATGGCTCAAGACAAAAAGAAACCAATAGAGGAAATTGGATTCATTTACTTAACTACTACCAAATGCTCTAAATATGGAAAGAATAAATCTTAGAGAAGTAAACTTCAAAACGATTCTAATTCACCATAATAGTTTTAAAAAAGCGACCTGAACGATGCCAGAAAACGATGGGCTCCAACCATGAGCAAGAGACAATGGTACAATGGCCACCGACATGACCACACGATCCGCGTTACATAGCGCCAGTGCCAGACCAAGCATCGCCGCCACTTTCACTCTCTCAGACGTTATAAACTCCATAAAACTCGGGGCCTCCGGTTCCCCAAATGACCCAAGCCTAGCGTCGTCCGACGATACAGAACGCAACGGCGGCAACGAGTCTCCCCGAAGCACTGGTCGCAGAGAAATCGGCGATAAGGAGATAATTCCGGAACGCTTCTGATCGGTGAAATGGGAAGAGAAACGTTTCCGGAAGATGAATTCGTGGCTTGGGAAGGATGTAAAAAACCGAGGAGCTCCATTTGGTGACGAGAGTGAGAGTGAGAGTGAAGAAGACTCCATTATTGAGAGAAGACCAGTGTTCTTGACAGTAGGGTCAAGCTTGCCGCCGAATAGTATTTACAAATATAATATGGAGAGAGAGGGAGAGAGAGGGATGGTTATTAGCGGTTTCTTAGATTTAGGAGGTTAGATTGGGGAATTTGAGACTGATTATGAGTTTTTCCAATTGCTGTGCTCTATTGTACCTTTTAAGATTCTAGCCATTTAATTTATTGTAATAGATAGCTGGTATTTATTCAGGTACAACGAGCATAGCTATTCGGGAACAACAAATCCGTTTTCGAGTTTCTCGGTCTTATCTCGAATAGGAATCTGATTCGCTTTATATTTTTACGTTGTTTTGGGATGTACAATCATCTTTTTAGGACTTTTGAGAACAGAATATATTTTTTGATTAATTTATTCCTATCATATTTTATTAAATCTCATCTTATATAAACATGTGGACAAAATTAAATAACATAAAGGAGAACACCCTTGTAGGAACAAAGAATCTCATTCTAAGGCATTCTATTTCTGTTAGGAGACTCACCTTCTAATGGAAGGTTCAAAAGAGACTTGCTTCATTATCTAATAGAGTCCGTCTCTTATGGTAGTAAGATTCAATTGTTGAAGAATGTTATTAGTTCTCTTGAGCTTTTACATGCTATTAGCAAAAGGAACTTACAAAATCTATTGAAAGGATGACGAAAAAATTCTTTTAAACCTCTTGCGATTATGAAGTTGGTAGTGCTAAAGTTAAAAGGTCCAACATTTGCAAACCTACTATTGAAGGTGGACTGAGTCTTATATCCATTAGAAATAGTAATATTGTATTTATGTTGAAGAGACCCTATAGTACATTGATGGATAAAGAGTCGCTTTGGATGAAGTAGGCTCGTTCCAAGATTGAAAGGAGAGTGTTTTGGCTTTGTCTTTGAAAACTAGCCACTCTTGTCTTTCTAAAAAACTATTGAAATTAAGAGACCTGGTGGAGTCTAGAATTTCCTACAGAGAGGGTAAGGTAACTTGGCCTCAATATGGCATGACAACTGGACTGGATTTGGTCCTTTAATCCAACATCAGGCTGTTGTTAGAGTTTTCCATAATATACCATCCTGAGCTAAAGTAAGCTCCTAGGAGCTGAAGAAATTGGATAGATTGGCCAGTTGAGTTGGCACATTTGAAGCCTAACTACCTCCCTAACCCCATTCTAGATGATGTTATATCTTTGGAATGATACTCCTTTGTTGAAGCCTCTAATACAATGTGTCTAGACAAGATATAGGATAAAGGCTCAACCCTTGTTTGGAGTAAGTTTGTTTGGAATAAACATTTGAGACCTAGTGTCAGCTTCTTTTTTGGCTAATTTTGTTGAATGTAAACAATACTATAGACAGGCTACCCTATCTTCAAATTTAGAGCTATTATGTTTTATAATCTATACTAGAGGAAAACAACAATCATTTGTTCTCTGATTATGGTAATTCTAAAAGAGAGTGACTAGGTGTTAAAAGGTTATTTCAACCACAAGGAATGCCTAACAAACTCCTTGAAATAATTTATTTGATTATTGACTACATAAACCTTTCATGGAAAATGAAGGTTGCTCTTACTATTGCCTTAAGAGAGACAGCTAGGATGATCAGGAAGGAAAGAAATTTAAGAAGGTTCTGAGGGCAAGAAAGGACAGTAGAAGAAGTCCTTAATGAAGTTTCTATCAATATTAGGGAGCACTAATTATTGGGAACTTTATTGATTTCTATTATCCAAATTTTATTAGGGTATAGAGGATCTAAGCTTGAATGGAGATAGCGCTGCTTATTACTTGGCAATCTAACAATCTGGCAAGACTATAATAGTAGATCATTTGAGGGGATGGAGATGAATGAACAAAAGTGATACGTGTAGATTATATTATGTTTTTATAGATGTTTAAGTGTGCTTTAATTATTTTTTAGATGATATCATATATATAGGCTTATAATTATGTTATTGTTGGTGTTTGTACGTATTCTAAGTGTTTGGCTGGTTTAGAGCAAGAATGAGATCTTAATTGTAAGTTTCAAGAGGTTTTTGATATGTTTGTTAGTGTTGGAAATTAGGAAATTGAAGAATAAATAAGATGGAGAAAGTTTGAAGGTGTCATGATTGTACATAATTGAGCGCGATCATGACAGAGGCTAAATAGTAGGAGCACATTCGTGACAGAGGCTTTTGTAGGCGTGAGTTTTTCGTGTTTTGAGGGTTTGGGGACTATTTTTGAACCGAGACAAGTGAAAAAAACGAAGACACGACCCTAGAACCCCAATGCACTATTTAAGAACATGAAAAACACCAAAAGGAAGCAGCAACCACTACATTAAAGAAGATCAAGAGGAGACATCAATAAGAGCTTTAGAGAAATTCCAGCTTTCCAGCTCAATACACAAACTAGTTTTTCCTTCTTGTCCTTTATTTCTTTCATTATCTTGATGTTTATTTGGATTTCTAAGATGTTTAATATGGTTATAGGTTTATAGATCCCTATTATGGATTGTTCTTAAATTATTTTGTTGAAATTTATTCTTGTTGATTCAAAACATCTATCAAAATTTGTGATAATTATCATGCATATAGTTGGTAATAAATTGAGAGAGTGAGTCAAGTTAATAATGTTAAGGTGTGAAATAAGATATCTTAGGCCTCCAACCATTGAACCCACCCTTTAAGTATCTAAGGGCCCTAATTTATACAAGAAGGATTTAATTAAGGGATTGCATCACTTTGGTCTAAAGGCTACAAAGGAAAATAAGGAATTGGTGCAAAAAAACAGTTACCCTATAGGTATAATTTTATTAATCAAAGCAATCATAAATTCTCTACAGGTATACTAATCCTCGCTTTTCTTTCTCTCAAAGGGAGTGATAAGAGATATAGAAAAGCTACTAAGAAGGTACCTATGGACTGGAGGAAAGGAAGAAAGTTTCCTCTCTAAAGTTTCTTAATAGGAGGTGTGTAGATCACTAAAGGAAGGGAATCTTCGCATGCACGCTCTTCACATGAGTATAAATAGTATCTTCGAAGCTTTATATTTTTACAGTGATTTACACGATCTCTATACATAGTCATGTATCTCTAAAGTTGCTTTAAATATTTTGTTTTACGCTTTAATTTCATTTGAATTCTTCTCCTTTTAATCTATGAAAGCAATTATCACCTAAAAACACACTTAAAATAAAATAAGTACCAAAAATACTATAAAACTCTCAAATAACAAGAAAATATATTAAATATAGGTATATAAATATAATCAATTAATCATTTATCAAAGGGATATCTTTCAAATTACATAGTACTTGATTTGAAATTTTGATCTTTAGTCATTTATTGATATGATCATATGAGTTTCTTGTCCAAAAATTGAAATGATTTTTTCTTACTTTTTGACATAAGAAAATTGGTAATTTAGCTATTTTTGTTTGCTTAATCATGGAAGGACATAAAGGTGGGAGTAAACCAAGATGTGACCTTAATTGTATCTATATTGGAATCTAACTAATGATCCTCCTTTTAGGACATTGCTCAAACATGCAGGGGAAATGGTTCACTACCTACTACTTGGTTATTAAAGATCAAAAGAGATTCAATTAGGGTTAAATTTGGATTTAATGTTACCCATGCATTTGAGTGTTGCTAGACAAAGAATGAGTATCACTGTAATGTCGTTAAATAGCTTTTTTTAGTTTAATAAATTTTCCTTTATTTTCAAAAAAACATTTTTGGCAAATATAAAGAAAAGGGGATAAAAATAATAAAGAAAATAAAATTAACATAAATAATGAAGAAATATGGAATAATATTAACATTAATATTTAGATAAAAAAGAATGAAAATAAGAAGAATATACAATTAAAGAGAAAAAAAAGATACAAAATTTAAGCATCTCCCTCATGGTGTAACTAAAGCTTGTCCACAATCTAGAATCCTTGGGTTGATGATCCTGAATAGGTGAAGGAGCTGCTGAAAAAGTACCCTCGCCTGATGGTGGAGGCTAGAAATTGATGCCTTAACAACTTTTCATTAATAATAATAGCTCTCACATCCATCCAACTATGGCCTTGAGCCTTCCTAGCCACTTAATTGAGGTGGTCTTAAGCCGTCCTATCCACTCCACAAGCTCCATATGCTACAGTTGGAGAGTCTTTTGAGTACCAAGTTGTGTCACCCATCTTTCCAACCGAGCTATCTCCTATTTTGGGTGATAGTGAGTGTGGTTACAGTGGCTACTCCGTTACATATGGCTCCTCTCTAACTCCACCCATAGCTACTGGCTCGTTTAGCTCCCCAATAAGTGTATAAATGTCTCTTTTGGGTCCTCGACGTTGGCTAACCATGTGCATATGTTTCATTATATACAATTTTAGTGCTACTATGGTGCCAACATGTCGTATTGGTGGTAATCGATCAAACATACCAGAGTTGAGAGTTTAACAACTACTTTAATGATATCATCCTTTATTAAATTCAATATTATTTAAAGAAAAAAGCACTTAACTCATTAGGGCTAGGTGCTTTGTTAGAGTTGAGACTATTTAAGGATTTTCAACATTATTTGAGTTAACTAGTTTAATGAAATCTTAAGCTTGTTTAGCTAAAATTGACTTAAGGATAAAGGAATTTATTAATTATATTTTAGTGCAACTCTTGGTAGTAAAGGCTAAAAATTTCATTAAAATATTTGAAGACCTCATCTTAAGATCCTTTTTGTCCTATATTCTCTCATCATTCTCTTTGACAAGATCTTATATTTTATTAGAGTTTCTTTTTGGTATTATAATTTTGAAGAAGCATCTAAAGTTTTTGTCCCCTTCCTGTAACCATCGGATTCTTGATTTTTATTTTTGTAAGGAGTTATGTGCTTCAATAGCTCTAATGAATTTACTATGAGTAACATTTTTTAAATCATTTTTGGGCCTAGTTATAGATGCATTTGAGCTTGATTAAGTATGTTTCTATTTTCTTTGATATTAAGACCTTCTTTATTTACAAATCTCAAATGGAGGTTTTTGAGTTCCCTTCTTACCATTCGGAGTTTCTTCAAACATTTGTATTGCTTAAACCCCTTTAAGTTAAATGCCATATCCACTTTTACTACCTTCTAAAATCCTTCCAGCTTTACAGAAAAACTTTATAAACCTCAAAGTGGAGGATCATATAAAAGTTGTGCCTAGATTGTGTATTTCAATATGTGAATGATCTAATGTGAGATAATTACCAAAGATGGCTTTACTTCCTTGAAACTCCAACAACTAATGGTGATTCATTAATGATATGTCTAGTTTCTTCCTCATGTTCCATTTTCCTTGTTGTATATTACTCCAAGTATAAAGATTGCCTTTAAAATCCAAGTATAAAGATTGCCTTTAAAATCAAGATCAATAACTCCCAATTTATTGTCACAAGACCTAAATTCTTTATAAGGACTCTTTAAATACATTTCTCCTTTAGATTTTTAGTCAAACAGGGTACCGTTGAAATCACCAATTATTATCCATATTATTTTCATGTTTGAGTTCCTAACCTATAAGTCTCTTTAAAGGTAATTCCTCTATAATGCCAAGTTTAAAGCATGTATAATAGAGAAGCAAACTCTACATTCGCTTCCCTTTATTTTAGAGTTTATATGTATGACTTGTGCATTAGCTACCTAGTCCAAATTTTCCAAATTGTCAAATCATAAGCAGGAATGATTCTACTCTTATGATTTACATTATAATTGGAAATAATTATATAATTTCTCCTTATGAACCATAGTTTCTTAAACTGGCCGTTCTTCAATTTAGTTTTTAAAAGGCCCATTAATATTGGCTTTATTGCACATAAATAGCCTGATAATTATTGTTATTATGTAGGGTTGTTAAGACCTGTGTAAGCTTATGTGACTGTGTAAAGTCACAATTTAGAGAGAATTTGGAGATATATGGTCACCTATATGACTATATAAGGGACCATGTTTAATCTAGAAACCTAGTTTTTGCTATAAAAGGAAGTTATAAAGGCAAGAGTAGAGAATAAGTGATTTTAGAGTCAAGTTAGAGAAAAAAAGGAAGTAATTATGAACAACTGATTAGAAAAACACGAAGATTACATCACAAGATCCAATAGAGAAAACCCTTGATCCAAATTTCAAGAAGATTTCATTAAAGATAACATGGGACATAAATTATGGATTGTTTCATTGTTGGATCCCACTTTTAGGATTTTTACATTTTATTTTATTTTAATTATTGTATTAGATTATCAAGCATGGAAAAATAAATTAGAAAGTATGAAGTTGAAATTTTTGG
>JANZXR010000075.1:10899-21731 GCA_027575705.1 Erythroxylum echinodendron | reverse complement strand
AATAATTTAATAAATCAAAATTTGAAAAATTAAAAATTATATATATATATATATATATATATATATATAAACAAACAAGGTCCATAGGCCAGGAGATTGTCTCCTGGTCTACTAGCCCACGAGCTGGGAGACGCCAGCAGGCCAGGAGACTGTCTCCTGGTCTAATGGCCCATGGGCCAGGAGATGTCAACAGGCCAGGAGGTTATCTCATGTTGGCCCACTGGCCAAGAGATGCATGTCTCCTGGCCACCTGGCTTGGCCAGGAGAGCCTTCTTAGATCGACCTGTCTTCTCCAGCCTTCCTCTGTAATATTTTTTTGTTTTTTTAAATAATCATAACAACAATCATTGAAAAAAAACGTAACCTTAGCATCTGTAGTTTATTAAAAACAATGAATACAACAGATAAAGGCCTCCTATGTTTAATAACTAAGTTGATTTAATGAACATAAAAACTTGAGTAAAAGAACAGAACGCATTATAATAAATGCAACATCTTGCTGTTATGAAACCAAGACTTAGGCAAACGTTATGCAAACAGAGAAGACTAAATATCTGTCGGCTTCAATGATCATTAATAACACATGCATGCAACTCTTCATCTTAAATAAACGCACGCAACTTTTCATTCGTTTCAGAAACTTCACACAAGAGGAGAAACAAGCGAAACAATGATCAAATTAAAAACTTTCCCAGAAACACTGGAAACTGTCAATTCCACGATCCGTTCAATCGCCCGGCCTCCAATGGTATCCATAAATCTATTCATAGAAAACTCAAATCAAATTTGAAAGGAAAAATTGTCAGAAGTGCTAGCCTCTATTTTTTCTAATTTTTCCTTTTTATATGAAAAATATTATTTTTCATATCCTTGGATTTTATAAAAATTACAACTAAATCAAACTTTAATTATAATTATTAATAAATCCTTATAAGATCAAATATTACTTATTGACCCTTAAAGTTTCTAAAACTTCTTAATTAAGTCCAACTTAATTCAAATTTCACTTTCTCCTTTATAGAACTTTTTATGTGTGACCCATTAGGTTCCTAATATGTTGGCCATGATAATAAATTATAATTCTAATTCATAATTAGAATCAGATAAATTAAAACTCCTTTTAATTTATCTTTAATTCCCTAATTAAACAATTTATAATCATAGATCATGATTGACGTCTAACAACATGTTATGACCACCCAAATATTAGGAATGTCAAAGTGGTTTGACTTAACCTGTCTATGCATGGATATCTTGTATAAATTAATCATTTCATGATCTAATGTTCCAATTGGAATTAGAGTATGGAATTCATGTTTGCTCTAAATAATCCAATCGTATTTGTTCGTACTAATTAGTAAATGATTTGTAATTGATATTTGAAAACAACCTTTCCAAATTTCAATTTACTCTAGACAGAGATTCCCAAAATCATTACTAATCAAGAACAACAGAACATTCTTTCTAATTACTTTAGGACAACGGATTCTTTATTGATTTACTCAACTATCTCCATATAGTGCATACTATATCCAATAACTACCGAATTGAACTATCCCAAGAATAGAACATAACTAACATCAAAACATAGTAATTCCTACATGAGATAACTTTGATAATATCAAGTCTAAGGATCAATTATACAACCATCATAATGAGATAATCCACAGACATACAAGTAATGTTCCATTTGGGATTCTCATAATTGGGTCAGTTTAGTGAACTTGTTCTTTGATAAGCACCCACATGTTTGTTTAAGTATCTCTATACTTTAATTTATGAGATCAATTACTTTCTTCATAAGAAAGAAAAAAATATGTGCTAATTTAGCCATTTCATCAATACTCCGTTTTGATGAAACTATGACTAGGAACATTTTAGGAATAATACGAAACTGCAATTTGATTCTTATAATTATAATCACATTATAATTTCTAATTGCATAACAATTATTCTGGAGATTTTATCTTTATGATTAATAATTAAATAATTAAAAGTACACAAAGATAAATAATGCCTTTTTATTGAATAAAACAATTTTTATACAGTTAAATGTACAACCAAAATTGGTTGCAAGGCCATAAACCAACAGTGCTTAAGGTTACAATTTTACCTTAACGTTTCATATTTAAGTTTATAATTTACGTATAAAATAAATATTAAAAAATGTTATATGTCAATTGGAAAAATAAATTCAGTATAAAAGTTAATTTAATATTTACCAATTCTTAAAAAAGTTTTGGTGGCAATCATTTTTGTAGTAATTAATATACTGTAAATAATAAAATAAAAATTTTTATTTGAATAGTAAGTAGGAATTACTAAATGGTGGTCGTCTACTTAATTCAATTATAATATTATATTAATTATTAAATTACTTATCTGTACTTTTAGTCTAGAGTTGTTCCTGTTGTATTTAAGCTACACTACGTTTTTACACAAATTTCAAAGTTTTGTTTAACAAACTTTGTAGATTATTTTTTAAAAATCTACGTATAACAAAGTATTAATTCTTTCGATAAAACCATTACAATTTCTTTATAGTATTTATGAATGAAGGTCATTTTTATACTTTTATTTATTCTAATTTCATACTAATTATTGCATGACATCAAGAGATCTTAATAATTTTGAATATAGCCAATTAATTTAATTTACATAACTTTTAAACAGTCATAAAAGTATAGCATCTACTAAAATTATCTTAACTAATCACCTGTCCTTTTAAATATGTTTTTTCATAATTAAAATTTAAAATAATTATTAGTCTCAATCTGATATGCTTAAACACAAATTTATTTTTTCCTTATAAACAATTAATTTTTTCTTAGGTTTAATTCTTTAACAATTTACCATTTAAAATTTGGTCAAAAGGGCATTTTGAATTTCAACATATATAAATAGAATATAACTTGAACACTAACGTTTTGAAGTATTTAAATTGAATCCTAACGTTTAAAATAGGCCCTAAATAGAAAAAAAATTTGACAGAGAGTTAAATGTCATGAAAACTACTAACATGACATTATTTTTATATTTTAAATAAAAATAAATCTTACTATTACATAATTGACTTTTATAAATTGAACAAACAATGAGTTTCACTGTCACGTGACAGTAGGTCCCACTATTTATACATTAGTCTTACTTATTACGTGATAATGAGGCCTACATTTATACATTTTAGATAATGAATCTACTGGTCATTTAATAGTAGAACTCATTTTTTATTATAAAATTAAAAGTAATGTCACATAACTTAGCTATGATTTTAAAACGATCACTAAAAATTGACGTCAAAAAAACATAGCAAAAAGGCTATTTTGTTGTAATGTTAACATTAATGTGACGGTTAACTGATGAATAGTCAACTCTTTTAAATTTTTCATTCCCTTAGGGTCTCTTTTAAATGTTTTGAAAACATTGAGATTCAATTTGAATACTTTGTAACGTTCAAAATGCACTTTCAGTTTTTAAAATTAGTAAAAGAATATTTCATTAAATTTCAATTATTTTAAGACAAACCACTGCTAGTTCTCTATCCTTTAATGGATCAAGAATATATAAAGAAAATTTCTTCCAAGTGATTCGGGATTATATTTTCTAAAATATTTTTTTTCATCATCTTCCTATATTTTATTATTTTATTATTTTATTATGTCTAGTTTGTCATTCATTAATTTGTCATAATTCCTATTCTGAGACCTTTTTTTTAATTATGGTGAATTATTCAACTTCCTTTTGCTAAAAATACTTTTTGGGGGGTTGTTGGGGGTGAGTTTTCTCTTATTGGGGAGTCGCTTCTCGGTTATTGTATACGTTGGGGGACATTACATCGGTTCCAGCATATAGATTCACCCAATAGCTGGAGTTGGTGCATAAAAGAAGTGTGAGATACAGATCATCTGGATTCCCCCGCCGCCCTCTGAGGCCTGACGATAACCACCGTCCATTTTATCATTACATTGGCTGACGATAACCACCGTCCATTTTATCATTACATTCTCAAAAAAAAAAGGCTACTTATTAAATGTTGATTGTCTGTAATGCTGATGCTTCTATAAAAATGCCTGCACGTTCATCTGTTTAAGACCACTGGGGTTCAGTTTTTGGACATATGCCATGCTTGGTATTCCTGCCAATGCTGGAGTTAGAGATGCCAAGTGTTGGGAGTCAGGATATGGGTTTTCAGAGAGAATACAAATAAAAATTAAAACTGGAAATTCTTGAAGGCTGGAAGTTTTACTCTGGTACAAGTTTGACACAAGTTGCCATTTATGTTTCTGCATGGATACTCGATGGTCTGATTGTTGCCAGAAATAGTAGTACATAACCATGCAGAGACGAAATGTTATCACTTCATTTCTAAGTGTGTGTCTGTTTGGTATGGCTAGAACGATTGGTATATACAAACCTTGTCCTGGAAGTAAACAAGCGTCGGAGAATTGCATGGTAGCAGGTTCTTATGATGTGCTGTATTTAAGGTGATTTAGGTGCTCAGCTGTTTACATTTCTCTTCTTACTATTATTTCCTCGTTGCGATGGAGTATTAGTTACTGAGTCAAAAAGTGATCCACGTACTGAACAAGCTCCAGAGATCAATTTGTGGGAAAGGCTTGGTAAAGCTGCTACTCTAGACATCGAGTCAAACTCTTTTTCCTGGGACGTGCGTTCTTCCTGCCACCACACTGAGCATAGTAGCAGCACAGATCAGTCTTAGGATGACATGAATAAAGCCATTGAGGTATATGATCTGAAACTATCAAACTGTTAATTGTGCCACATTTTCTATCCTTACGATGTGGCCATTGATGTATAAAACTATGGAATGAAGGGCTTAAATTTCAATTTTAAGAAAGAGGAAAAAGCAATTCTTAATTTGTTTATGAACAGAACAAAGAATGTATAAGACAATACAACCCTAATTACCTCTTTAAATCAAGAAGAATTTATTTATTCTCTAAGCAATAAAATCTCATTAATTCAGCTACTAATTAATAGAATATCAACTAATTGTTTATAAAGATTATTTCTATAATATCAACACTCACCCTAATATTGATCATACCCAACTTGCTTATAAAGAACTCAAAATTTTGTCTTAATAGTCCTTTGGTGAAGGCATCAACAACTTTTTGTGTTGTAGGGATAAAACAATAATAACAACAGTAACTCGGGATAAAATCTCGTTGAAACACAAGATTTAGGGTGGTCTAACGGTGTGCATCTGTACCTTTAACTAGTAAAGAGGTTACTTTTGATATTGTAGGTACAAATGATATCAAATGAGTCCACTTTCAATTTTTTCCTTTATAAAATGTTTGTCAATCTCCACATGCTTTGTTTGATCATGCTAAACTAGATTGTTGGCAATATTGATAGTTTCATTGTTTTCACAATACGACTTTATTGGGTGCTTCATTGACTTCTTAAGTTCTTCCATTACTCTTTTAAGTTAGATTATTTCACAAATTCCTTGAGCCATTGTCCTATATTTTGCCTCCACACTACTTCTGGCTACCACATTTTATATTTTCCTCTTCTAGGTTACTAGATTTCCCCAAAAATATGTGCAATACCCAGAAGTTGATCTTTTGCAATAAGAGACCCCGCCTAGTTTGCATCAGTGTAGACTTCAACTCTCTATTGATTACTTTCCTTGAAGAATAATCATTTCCCTATAGTTCCCTTTAAGTATCTTAAAATTCAGTAAATTGCTTCCAAGTTTTCTTCATAAGGACTATGCATAAATTGGGTTATCATATTGACATCAAAGGAAATATCTAGTCTAGAGTGAGATAAATAAGTTAACTTTCCTACAAGTCATTGATATCGACATGTATCCATTGTAACTCCTTCCTTAACTCTACCCAGCTTTGAGTTGAATTCCATAAGAGTAACTGATGGTTTACATCCACTTATTCTAATTTCTCTTAAAAGTCTAGGATATACTTCCGATGGGTGACTACTATGCCTTTCTTAGATCTAGCAACTTTCATCCCTAGGAAGTATCCAAGAGACCCCAAGTCTTTGATTTCAAACTCCTTTCAGAGATTCCTTTTAACATTTTCAATTTCCTCAAAATTATCATCAGTGAGGATAATGACATCTACATACACAATTAAAATTGTAGTCTTTCCTTCCGTATAAGCTTTTATGAATAGAATATTGTCATATTGTCCTTACAAGAAACCTTGAGACTTCACAAATCTTATGAATCGATCAAACCAGGCCCTTTGTGATAGTTTCAACCTACATAAAGATTTTTTTAGCATGCATATTGACAGTTGTAGGTTGCATGATATTTTAGTAGGCATTTTAGTATATTTTTAGTTGTTAATTAACTTATTCATGCATGTTTAGGTTTAGAATTGTGTTAGTTAGTTAGATATTTGTGTTTTAGTGTTATATGGGTTAGAGCATGCTATTGAGCTTTAATTTTGTTTGTTTGAGGTGTTTTGATGTATTTGTTAGTTTTTAAGATCAGAAATCGAAGAACGGACAAGATTTGTAGGATGTCCAACAGAGGACCTAAGACCACGATCGTGACAGAGACCATTTCATTAGGCCACAATCGTGGCCTGGGTCGTGATAGAGACCATTTTAGTAAGCCATGATTGTGCCCTAGGGGGCTATGGTCGTGGCCTACATGCAGACAGATGTAGACCGGCGTCCCAAACTTAATTTTTGTAGGTTATTTGGACTTTTAGTCCACAGTAAAACCTAGTTTTTACCATAATCAGAAAAAACTAACTAAGACAAGAAAATTGATCTAGAAAAGGAGCCTCCATTTGCCACTTTGTGAAAAAAGCTAAGGAAGAGAGAGAAGAAGAGAAAGAAAAAGGTGGAGCTTCAGCTGCTTCAACCTCTAATCCTCCAAGTTATCTTTTCTTCTTTCCATCTTTTATTTTGTTCATTTGATGAATGAGATGGAATTGATGATGACGAATTTTGGGTTAAGGATGTTTTAACTTCTTTTAGGGATTTATACTTGATTCAATATTAATCTAGTTTCTTTTGTTGTTAATGATGTTGGGTGTTGTCATTATTTGTTGTAATTGCATGCTTCGGCAATAAATCAAGAGAGTGAACCGAATGTAAAATGATTAGGTTGGTTAATGAGAGTTAAAAGATCTAATAGATGACGTAAATAATCAAATCAGTAATTATACAAACAAAGATCTTGTGTCAGGACCTGGTTGTTTATTGGAATGCTTAAGAACTAACTAGGTGGTGGGTTGCTTTGTTAATCGAGAGATTACATGTTTAGTAACTCAATTTAATTAGGGTTTATGATTTAAGGCTTAGTGATTACAATTGGAAAGAGACTAATCCACCTTTCGAAAATATAGGACCAACACCACACATTAACACAAATGTGACTAAATGAGGATTGATAATAGGATAAATCCCCTTTCTCGTAACTTGTTAATCTTTCTTGTTTGAATTTCAAATTGTCAATTGGTGGTGCTCAAATTTGATTTTTTACATTAATTTATAATTCTCATTTCAATCACTCTATATTCGATTATTTATTTTTTGTTTAATTTTTATTTTCATTTTAATTACATTTTTAGGCCTTAGACAGATTAAGATTTGATTAGTTTAGTAATTTCTCATGGGATCAAAACCTCATATACTATGTTACAACTCATGTTCTTGTAGAAATATTGAGGGTATTATAAGATTAAAACTTTCTCAACAAGTTTTTGGCGCCGTTGTCGGGGAATTAGCTTAGGACAAGTCGAAGTCCTTTGTTCTAAGGAATTTTCACCAATTCTTGTGGTTGTGGTACCCAATCATAAGAGATCTAAAATTTAAAAAAAAGGAAGTTTGGGCGTAAAGTTAAAGACACATCGATTTGGACATCACAAAGCAACAATGAAGAATCCAAAAAATAAAATGCTAAGAAGAGATAGAAAGAATGATGATGGAGGAAATATATCATAGGAAGCAAAGGACCCTTACAAACTTCAATGACGCATAATTTGGTCGGGGAAGTAGTCATCCTTATTGGAACACGTACAATCTGGAGTGGCAGAACCATATAGATTTCTTTTAGTCTAACAGCGCAAGACCTCAAATGGGATTTTAACGCTTACCAAGATTTCAACAAGAAGAGTCCACTTCATGGGATTCTAAATTGGGCAAGATCGCAAGATCATAGATAAGCTCGTGAATATGGAAGAGGCCCAAAAGAGACTAGAAGGGAAGTTTGAGCAAGTAACAGAAGATCATGCCTCTTCTATTTACAACCTAGAGGTTTAAATGAGCTAGCTTTACAGGGAATTTTGTAAGAGAAGTGTGGAAAACTTTCTGATCAACCTGGAAGTAAAACCAAGAGAGTGTTGTAAGGCTATCACACTTAGGAGTGGGAAAAAGCTAGAAGAACCGGTGGAAAGACAAGCTAAAACCCACTTCGTAGAATACTAAGAAAAGAGAAAAAAGGATGAAGACAAGAATGAGGACCCTCCATACATTCCTTCTGTAACATCCTGTTACCTATTCGGCTAGAGTAGTTATGCATAAGATAATTAGATGACTTAAGATAAATGCACGTTAGACATAAGATTTTGTGACTTGCATATTGATTTAGCACATTCGTAAGATGGTACATGATTTCATTGACAATTCCGGGTAAGTGGAATTACATATGGCTAATTATGATTTGGAAAAATGGTGAATCAGTGGAGATAAATGATACACGTGAGGGACATGCAATAGACCCACGTATTATATTGTCTAAGTTAGGAAGAATCCACTACAGTTTCCATTCTTCACCGAAACTCTCCACACTGTAATTCTCTTCCCTAATCTTCATCACCGAATAGTAATTTAGCAGCTTTTTGAGGTATTGACCTCCATTTCAGTGTTAGAGCACTTATTAAGCAAGTAAATGATTGTAATGTTGTTTAACTGTATAAATGAGCATGTGCATGTTGGATATCTATATATATGCATGAGAAGGTTCACAGTGGAGAGAATAGACATAAGGTTTCTGGATGTTGGTTAAATTGAAAAGCAAATGCAGAAGAAAGAAAACGTAGAAATAACATGCTGGCATGAACAGTAAGCTACAATTTTGGTAATTATGTGAGTTTTGGCTTTTTGAGTTGTTTGGAGTTCTGGAACTAAAAAGGGAGTAGTATAGATGATGTTTTCATGTCTGGAAATAATGTATAGAATTCAGATAAGCATGGAGGATTAAATGTTCAGCTTCTTCTGTTTTCTGTATCGTCTGCAAAGACATATCTTCTGCGATGACGTCAGCTTCCTCTGGGTCACGTCATCTTCCTCTGTATTGTTTTATCTATGTTTTGATTCCTCTGAGAACAAATTTCTTTTGTATTGCTTCGTCTGTGATGACGTCAGCTTCCTCTGGGTGACGTCGTCTTCCTCTGTATTGTTTCGTCTGTGTTTTGGTTTCCTCTATCATTTGTTTCATCTATCTTTTGCTTCGTCTGTGTATTACTTCTTTTGCTTCTTGCATTCGTCCGCTTTCGACCTAAGTGGATGAACTTGATCTATATTATTGAATCATAAACTTCTTCTATGTTACTGTTCATGAACTTCCTCTGTGTCACTGTTCATGAACTTCCTCTGTGTCACTGTTCATTAACTTCCTCTGGGTTACTGTTCATGAACTTCCTCTGTGTCACTGTTCACACGTATCGTCTATATTATTGTTCACAAACGAATGAACTTCATTTGTTAGTAATTCTTAAACTTCGTCTGTGTTACTGTTCACAGACGAATGAACTTCTTTTGTTATTGATTCTGAACATCGTCTGTGTTACTGTTCACAGACGAATGAACTTCGTCTATACTTATCTTCTGTCCCATTTCGATCCTTCAGAAGATAGAATTGACCTTTGCGATCTTCATAAAAGTTATAGATCTTGAAATCCTCTTTCAGTCCATAGAAAGAACATCTTGATCCGATCCCTCTAGAGAAAGTTATTGCACTTGTAAAACATCGTCTGTGTTTCCCAAACTTCTTCTGGGTTACTGTTCATCGCATATCTTCTGTCCCATTGTTGACCCTTCAGAAGACACAATTGGCTTTAGAACTCTTCATGAAATTTGTGTATCTTGATTCCCTCTGTCGAATCATGTAAATAACAACTAAATCTGATCTCTGTAGAAAAAGTTATGCTAAGAGGAAAAATTCGTCTGTGATGACGTCAGCTCTCTCTTGGTGACATCATCTCCTTCTGTAAAACATCTTCGTCTATGACTCATCTTCATCTGTAATCGTCTTCTTCTGTAACTCATCTTCTTCTGTAAGAGCGCATTGTCTGTAAAGATGCACCTTTCGTAAAAAAACCTATATCCGTTGCATCATCGTAAGTTTATGAGAGACATGAGAGAGAGGTCAAAGAAGAATTGAATCGTGATAGTGATGGTTTATAATAAGTTGTGATATAAGAGAAAGAAGTTATGAAGAAACTCTGGAAATTGCCATTGAACATGCATCGTGCATACTTTTTATACTTTGATATTTGGTACGCTTATGCAAAAGGTGATAAATGTGTTCTGTCTGTTTTAGAGGAGCACATCGGACAACAGTCGGACATTATTGGACCGT
The DNA here is from genome assembly GCA_027575705.1 of Erythroxylum echinodendron. Classification (NCBI taxonomy): domain Eukaryota; kingdom Viridiplantae; phylum Streptophyta; class Magnoliopsida; order Malpighiales; family Erythroxylaceae; genus Erythroxylum; species Erythroxylum echinodendron. The sequence continues at coordinate 11,143 of JANZXR010000075.1, read as the reverse complement.
CCAGACAATAGCTTCTAAGAGTGTACTGTGAGTCAACTTAGATGTTTTCCTAGGATTGTTTCGATTGAATGTACTGGATTTGTTAACTTCCAATATGAATGATCTGTGTATGTGCTGTTTTTGAATTCCGGACCTGAGGTCCGAGGAGATTGTTTTGGGATTATGTATTGGAAGTGTTTTGATCTGATATTTGATTTGTTACGACTTTGATTCTCAACGTTAGTTGAATGCCGGACTGAGGTCT
>JANZXR010000075.1:0-10799 GCA_027575705.1 Erythroxylum echinodendron | reverse complement strand
AGTTCTCACACCGTCTGAAGTTTCTCCTATAATTAGATTTTTTGGGTGAGAAGATTTATATTTCCAGTCCTTTTTCAGACTAAAATTCTTAGGAACATTTTCTACTTTATCTAGAGGAACATCTGATGGTGACATATCTTCATTATCAACCAAAGGTACTGATAGGGTTTCATTATCAGTATCATTACTTCTATCTAGTTGAGAACCATCATCAAACTTGACATGAATGGATTCTTCAACAGTTTTAGAAACAAGATTATAAACCCTATAAGCTTTAGAAGACAATGAATATCCTAGAAAAATTCATGAATAAGCCTTAGAATCAAATTTATCCAAAGTTTCTTTTGTATTCAATATAGTACACTTGTAACAAAATGGATGAAAGTAAGATATATTAGGCTTCCTTCCATTCTATAACTTATACGGAGTTTTATTCAACCATGGTCGCAAAAGTATTCTATTTTGAATATAACAAGCTGTATTTACAGCTTCTTCCCAGAAATACTTAGGAAGATTCATTTCACAAAGCATGGTTCTTGCCATTTCCTGAATCATCCTGTTCTTTCTTTTTATAACTCCATTTTGTTGTGGAGTTCTAAGAGAAAAGAAATTATGGAAAATTCCATTCTCTTCACAAAATATTCTGAATTTTTCATTTTCGAATTCTCCACTATGATCACTTCTAATTCCAGCAACAAAAATTCCTTTTTCACTTTGTAACTTTTCGGAAAGAACTTTAAAACATTTAAAAGATTCATCCTTATGTGACAAAAATAATATCCAACAAAATCTAGTGAAGTTATCAACAATTACGAGACCATACTTCTTTCCGCTAAGACTTAATGTCTTAGTTGGACTAAATAAATCTATATGTAATAACTCTAGAGGTCTAGACGAAGTTACAATATTTTTAAAAGAAAAAGGCGTTTCAACCTGTTTTCCTTTATGACAACTCTCATTAAAAAAATCCTTGTTAAAACTTATTTTTAGTAAACCTCTCACCAAGTCATGTTTAATCAACTTGAAAATATGTTTAAAACTAAAATGACCTAGCTTTTTATGCCAGATCAGTTTTTTTTCATCTATTGATATAAAACAAGAAATAATTTGACTTTGCAAATCTTCTAAATTAATCTTATAAAGATTGTTTCATCTTTTGGCAGAAAATAATATGGAACCATCCTTGTTTTTGACTACATAAGAGTTTTGATTAAAAAATACTTCAAAACCAGAATCACATAATTGACTTACATTAATCAAATTACGTTTTAAACCTTCAACTAGTAGAACATTATCAATAGATGCAAAGGAATCTTTACCGATTTTGCCGATTCCAACTATTTCACCCTGCCGGTTGTCTCCAAAAGTTACTGATCCTCCCTTCTTATTTTGAAGATCTAGGAACATAGACCTTCTTCCCGTCATGTGTCGCAAGCATGCACTGTCTAAATACCATTGGAACTAGCTGCTTTTTCCAAGGAAGGAGATCTATGGTAGATATTATGTTCTTTTTACGTAACCAGATTTTCTTAGGTCCTTTAGGGTTAGTCTTATAATTATTTATAGAATGATAAAAAGAAGACTGTTGAAATTTCTTTTTATAAGGAACAAAATTCATTTTGTAACGAGTATTGCTTTTAATAAGCCCTAAATCACCCTTATCATTAGAGTGATAATCATGTCATTCATTTTTTCGTACTTTCAGTAAAGATTGATAAGTCTACTTGGAGAGAATTAATCCTTTGTTTCAACTGACTAATTTCCTTAGGTCTATCAATAAATACTTTTTTCTTCATATCATCTACTTGTTTCTTAAAACAAAAGTTTTCTTTTTCTAACACTTCCGTGTTCTTCAAGTTTTCGACAAACTTTATTTTTAAGGATTAATACTGCTTTAGTATAACATTTAAATCTTCTAACAATTCTAAATATGCATCCTGAAGTTCATTAAAGTTAGAAGTTACCTCCTCGTCATCCTATTTTTTGGCTACCAAGCATATATTTGCTTGCACTGATGCTTCTGAATCAGAATTAGATGCGGATGAACCCAAATCTTTCTAAGTTTCCATCATACTCTTTTTATTTCCTTTATTCTTCTTTGGTTCTCTTCTAAGCAATAGACATTCAGACTTATAGTTTCCTGGTTTGTTACACTCGTAGCAAATAATAGAAGTCTTCTCGTTCTTGACTTCTTCTTTGCTATTTTTCTTAAAAGAAAATTTTTTACTTCCTTTTGCTTTCTTTTTCCATATCCTTCTGATCTTTCTTAAAATGAAAGATAATTCGTCATCATCTTCACTTGAATTGTGATCAGATTCACTAGTATCATCATTCTTGACTTCTTTAATCTTTAATGCTTTTGATGTTGAGCTTTTATTTCTCTGAGTCTTGTGATTTTTCTGACTAGCCTTTAATGCTATAGATTTGTCTCTTTTAGGTTTATCTTCAACATCAAGCTCTACTTCATGTATCTTCAAAGAACCAAGCAATTTTCTAGCTTTAATTTGCTCAAGTCCTGACATGGTCTTGATTATCGTAGATTCTCCCAAGAGCTTTAAGTCCATTAATGATAGTTTGAAATCGTCCAAATATCTGACCAATAGTCTGATCTTCTTTCATTTTAAACAACTCATACTGATGTATAAGAATACTGATCTTGGACTCTTTCACCCGGTTTGTACCTTCATGTGTGATGCTTAGAGTGTCCCACATCTCCTTTGCAGTTTCGCATCCATGGACTTTAATATATTCACTTCTGCTTAAAGCATAACTCAAAAAGAACTTGGCCTTTGAATTTAGTTGAAATCTAGCTTTGTGATCAGCTGAACATCTGTTACAAGGAATGGTATTTCCTTCATCATCTATTGGTACATACGGTCTATTCTTGATGTTATCCTAAAGATCAATGTGTATGGATTCTATGAAGAGTCGCATCATGTTCTTCCAATGATGATAATCTTCACCATTGAATGCAAGAGGTCTTGTGATAGAGGCACCTTCAGCTATAAAAACATTTGATTCAGCCATGGATCTTTGTCTTCACTTTGTAAAGGTGGTTCTTAAAAACCGAGCTCTGATACCAAATGAAGTAAATCACACGTTAATATAGAATTCATGTATAATATATGATATACACAAGAAGGGGGGTTGAATTGTGTATTCTTTTCGTGAATACAAAAACTTTAATATATCTTGTTAAGAACTTCTCTAACTATTAAAAGAATACCAAAAAAGTTGTACAAAAATAGTTACGTAGTTAAATCGCAAATAACTTCTATATACTTGTCTAAAAACAAAATAGAATAGAGTGATAGGTTAAAAGATAGACACTGCGATTTTTATACTGGTTCATCCCAAACCATGGGCTAGTCCAATTCTCAGAGTTTGCCTAAGATTTCACTATACTTCAACAATTTTACAAGTATTCTTTCTTCCCTTCCAGAGCCTCTTCAGTTCTCTTACACAAAGTATTATTTCTGCCATCTTAGCCTCTCCAGGCTCTTAGCCTTTTCTTTCTCTTACTAGAAAGATATTGTGAGCTTTTGTTACAGTAGGGTTTGCTCTCTAGTATCGCACGTTTGAATGCAGAATTTTTCTTTGTAAATAAACACTTGAAAGCTCAAAAGATTGTAAGATTATTCAATCTTCGACTACGACTAATATATATAGCCTAAGTCTCCAACTTGTTCTTGATTCTTGATAACTGCTTCTTGATTCTTGTAGAACCCGTTATTCAGTTAAGTTCTAGAACTAACTCCAACTAACTAACTGTCCGACATACTAGCGTATCTTTCTCTTTCTATCGTCTGTGTTTTCCTCTTCGTCTATGTTTTTCACTTCTTATGTGTTTTCCGCTTAATTTGTGTTTTAACTTCTTCTTTGTTTTGCGCTTCTTCTATGTTTTGCGCTTCTTTTGTGTTTTGAACTTCTTCTGTGTTTTACGCTTCTTTTGTGTTTTTCGCTTCTTCTGTGTTTTGCACTTCTTCTGTGTGTTCTGCTTCTTCTGTGTTTTGCACTTCTTCTGTGTTTTCCACTTCTTCTGTGTTTTGCACTTCTTCTGTATTTTGCGCTTCTTCTGTGTTTTGTGCTTCTTCTGTGTTTTACGCTTCTTCAGTGTTTTCCACTTCTTCTGTGTTTTGCGCCTCTTATGTGTTTTCCGCTTTGTCTGTGTTTTGCACTTCTTCTGTGTGTTCCAATTCTTCTGTGTTTTGCACTTCTTCTGTGTTTTGCGCTTCTTCTGTGTTTTGCGCTTCTTCTGTGTTTTACTACACACTTAACACACTTATCAAAATAGTTTATTTATTTCTATTATTATTATTAGTTGATTGTCACCAAAATTAATAATCGTGAAGTCCTCTTGACTTAACAGGCCTAAGTACGCGAAGCTCCTTAACGACATATTATCTAATAAGTGAACTTAGGAATATGAGCAGATGGTAGCCATGGCAAAAACTTGTAACTACTTAATTAACAACCATATACCCTCAAAGTTGAAAGATCCAAGGAGCTTGACGATACCCTGTATAGTTGGTAATTTAGAGATTTCAAAACACTTATGCAACTTAGGCGCAAGTTTAACCTTATGCCTTAGTCAATTTTTAGGAAACTAGGGCTTAAAGATATGAAGCCAACTTTTGTGCTTATTCAATTGGCAGACCAATCAATAAAGAAACCATTAGGCTTGGTGGAGGATGCACATATAAAAGTAGACAAGTTTATAATTCCTATGGATTTCATCATGCTAGACTTTAAAGAGGATCAAAATTGTGTGCTGGTTCTTGATATACCATTTTTGGACACCAAAAGCTTTGGTAAATTTCCATGAAGAAAACCTCATCAGTTAGATTTGATATAAACAGGTGAAATTCAACTTAGATAAGGTATTAAAGACTCTGAAGCTTTGGTTGAGGGTTAATAATGGAACGGGATGTAACGTAACACACTTCCATCGTTTGGTTAAAGGTTTCATAATGGAATGGAACGGAATGGGATGGAAGCAGAGGATTTTATGTTACGTTCCATTCCATCCTAAGCAGTAAAAATAAGAAACCTCCGATTTGGGGGTTTAGGATGGAATGTAAACTAATAAATATATGCTACCTAATATACCCTCAATAATTTTTCTTAATACCAATTATTTCTTCTAACCCTAACCCCCTTTTCCCCAAACTCATTTATTACGGTCCACAAGCTAATCATCCTCAATAATATTTTTATACTATTAATAAAAATTGTATATAATTAATACAAATTAATAAAATTTTTATTAATGAAAAATATAAAACATATAAAAATTATTCTTTAATTGTTTGTATATATTTTTAAATAAATAAAAATATAAATAAATAATTTTTAAATATAAATCACATGTAATAGAATAAAATATATTAAATAATTATTAATAATATTTTATCTAATTAATAATAAATTGTATATATTTAATAATAAAATAATAAAACTTTTATTATTTTTTATTATTTTTAAATAGAAAATATATAAAAAACAAGTGACAATAGTGATTTCGATTTTAAAATAACAGCATTAAATCTCTTCAGCAATCATTTTAATATTAGGGGTATAATCATCATTTATTATACATGTCATTCCATTCCATCTATCTTCGAAACAAGTATTCAATATATTACATTTTGAGCCCTTCCATCCCTCCCAAAGAACTTTTCACTATGTTACGTTCCATTCCACTATAAACTGTTTCATTCCATTCCATTCTATTCTATTTCATTACATTAATTAACATCCAACCAAGCAGGCCTAAAAGAGGGAGAGGAAAAAGAACTAATGGCACCAGAGATTAAGTTTAAAGAATATAAGGAAGTCTCTATTCAAGAAATTGATGAAGAAGAGAATGACAAATAGATGACAGTGAAGATTGAGTTTGGATAATATAAGGAAGTCTCTGTTTAAGAAGCGAATGAAGCAGAGAATGAAGAACAAATGATAGCCAAGATAGATGTTGAAGAAGATACAAATGTCTCTATTCATGAAGCAGAAGAAGAAGAGTTGAAGGTGACTGAGTATGAAAGAGAAAATTTCACCTTCTTAGAAGTTAAATTGTTGAATTCAATAAACGATTTAGGGAGTTTTATTATTTCCTATTTTATTGACAATTTGTTAGTTAAAAGGTCATTATTAAACTTACTTACTTTTCTTAATTTGATTAATTATGTCATTTTGATTATCGCACAACATATAGCTTATTTACAAGTTACTAAACTGATATTGGTCTAAAAGAGTGGCATTAAGCTACTCATAATTGATCCCGAATGAGTTTTGAAGGATGTAAAGACAGGTTAATAACCATAACTTAGCACGTTCAGTAGTTAAATTGAAATTGTTATGTAACTAGATTTGTTTTAAATTCTAAAAATAAGTTTTTAATGATTTGGAGTGGTTTGGATTGCTAATTCTCTTATTCTTTTTTAAGCAAATATAAGATAGGGAGCCAAGCTCAGGTCAAGCAAATTTGGTTTCAACAACAAACTACTAAAGGAGTGGTGAAAAAACAATGACAATAGTGACGTGACATAAAAATGATTAACAAATAGTTCACTGCTCAAGGCGTTCAGATCCCATCTCCAACACCGTCACCACCTCATTCACTTTAATGACTCTAAACTTTCTTTTTGTTTTTCTTTCCATTTTCACTTCCTTTATGTGGTGTTTGTTCCTTCACATTAAGGAAAATGTGTTGTCCAAGTATGGGACAGTTTGCGTTTTCTCATCATAAGTTTGAATTTTTTCTTGCTATATTGTTAGCTTTTATTTATGTTTGACAAGGTTTAAGCATATGTGTAAATTGTGTCAATGTGTCAATGACTATAACCTGATGGAAGTAGTTTAGGTTTGAACATAGTCATTGAAGTTGTAAAGGCATATTAGCTTATGAAATTTGTGTTTTAAGTATCTTTGGTTAAATATGCATGTTAAGTAGAATATGGAATCAGTTCGTTCAACTTAGGAAATTTTTTACATACATTTATAATTATAATTCAATTGAATAAGTAGCATCATTAGTAATCTTTCATGAGGAAAATTATCTAAAAGAAATGAGTTAGGCTATGTGAAATGTGAAAAAAAAACTTGGGTTGTGAATAAAGCTAGTAGCCAGTTGAGAATGTGATGTAGCTGAGTAACTAGGGATATTCATTCAAAAAATGTTTGTCTTAGCATCAAAAGACTGATATTCCAAACCCAACCAATTAATAAAACATGACCTACTTAAGTAACCGAGGGACATTTACAACAAAATGTTTACTTTCGAGTCAAAAGACTAAGTAAAAGTTAAAGAAATTTTTTTAAAAAGTGGTTTTTTGATAAATTAATCCTACAATCTTTAAAAATAGTAAGAATTTTCATGAAAAGTTACTTAGTAATGGTTGCAATTTTGATTGACTACTAGCTCTCAATGTGTGTGCATAAGTGCTTTAGGTGAATGAATATGATGTTAATGCCTTGATTAGTATGTATATTCAATCCAAGGTGTGTAGCCATAAATTGATAGGTTAATACGTTGGAACAACTTGAATGATTATTTTTTGAGGTTAAATTCGTTTCATGAAGTTAGATGTCATTGTATCATTAGCGTATATGTATGAATGTATGTGTTACTGTTTGTTATGTTCAATTTTGTTTTTGTTTTTGTTTTTGCTTGAGGGCTAGCAAAACTTTAAGTATAGGGATATTGGTAGTTGTAAGTATTTCTTAGATGATTATCATATATATAGGCTTAGAATTATATTATTATTAATTTTTTATATTTTAAGTGTTTTACATAGTTTTGAGCATGATTTGAATCTTAATTTTATGTTTCAAAAGGTATGTGATGTGTGTTTGAGCGTATGAAAATAGGAAACTGAAGAAAAGAGAAGAATTGGAAGTATGGAAGCAGGTCACGATCGTGACTTGCTTGTCATAATTGTGACAGAGAACGCAGACAGCAATTTTAACGAATTTTAGCTTTTCAAGCACACAACTCTTTTTGTAATTTAAAAATTTTAGGGCTATTTTTGGAATCAAATTAAATGGTTAAACCCTAGAATCCTCAAGAACTATTGAAGAAAATAAAACATTCAAAAAAAGAGCAACCACCATCTTACCAAATTAAGATTAATCCAGGGAAGATCAAGAGGAGCATCAGTTGTCCAGCATTTTCCATATTTGCATATTCAGGTCCAAATCAACTTTTTCCTTCTTTCTTTTTTTATTTTCATCAAAATTGATGTGTAAACAGAATTGGAAGATGTCATACACGTAGATATGTTCTAATTTCATATTAGGATTTGTTCTTGAGTTGTTGTTTGACTTGCTAAATTCATATTAGGATTTGTTCTTAAGTTATTGTTTAACTTGAAAACTTTTAATTTTAATACAATGTTTTGGGTATTGTGATATTTGTGTTTGCTTACACTTTGATAATAAATTAAGAGAGTGAGTCGAAAGTAATCTGATTAGGATGGGTAATAAGATTTAAAAACCTAATAAGTGACACAAATATCAAATTGATGATTATACGAAAAGAGATTTTGTATGAGAACTCGATCATCTGATAGATTGCTTAAGAACTAGTTGAAAACGTTAGCTTATTTTTTTTAATTGTGAGATTGCAAATCTGGAATTTCATTATCAATTAGGGATATTAATTAGGGTTAAATGACTAGGTCTTAAGACAAAATAATCAAACCCTTCAAAAATCTAAGATCGACACCAATTGAATAAAAATTATTAAGGGAGTAAAATGATGATAGAGTGAATCATGTACTTTCATAGTTGATCATCCTTATTTTATTGTGGCTACTTATTTGTTAAGTGGTTAAGTGCTCAATATTTCTTAATTGCTTTAATTTTTGATTTTTTCTTTTCATTCAAATCATATTTTAAAACCTTAAACAAAGCTAATTTCATTTAGTTTTAGCTAATTCCTCGCACGATTGATGCCTCAATTACTACAAGTTTACGATCCATATATTTTTGGATATTGAGAGTTTTATGTTAGGTAAAACTTGCTCAACATAGATGCACTTATATAAGGTATGAAGATAATTTCTTAGTTTTTTTATAAAAAAGTTACAATAAAAGAGAGTTGCTCTAATACCACTTGTTGGTCCCTAATGACACTTAAGAGGAGATTGAATTGGTTAAGTGAATTTAAAGAAAATTTTTAGAACTTAAGAAGCACATTTAAAAGATTTCAAATTGAATGATTAAATTTAATGACAATTTAAAAAATCTTATTCAATCAATAAAGTGGGAAATAAAAAGTATAAAGGAAGATAGGTTGCAAAATGATTTTATAGTGATTTAATAAACAAACTTTGCCTACGTCCACTCTTAAAATATCTTTTAAGATTCCACTATTCTCTTCTTTCTACTAGTTAAAAAGGAAGCTTCTCATAATAACCTTTGATTGACAAAGTGGAAACCTTGTATTATCTTCCTTAAAGGGTAAAGAGTAACCTCAATACTTCTTGGTACACTTAAAATATTAGAAAGTCAACCTTAACTGATGTTTATAACTCAAATAATCCTTACTTGCCCGCTTTAATGATAAAGTACTCTGAGTCACTTTACAACCAATGAATGAATGCATGCAAATGCTCAAAAATGTCTCACAAAATGTTTAATCAGTAAAACTTAATAATAAAAGTCAACATAGAGATTGGTTAGTACTTTTTCGCAAAGTATAAAATTTTCTATAAGACTTTTAAAATGTAAATGATTTTGATGAAATCATATAAAAATTAATATTTTTTCTTTAAAATCAAAGAGATCGATAATGTGTGCAAATAATGTATTTAAAGTGATATTCAAGGCATTAAAATCTTGAAGTGTTAGTGTGTTATGACTTATAAGTTCAATTACGGAATTCGCAGACTTATGCTAGTACTTTTATTTTATAGATTTAGGTTAAAATTATGATATTTTAAATCAATAAATATATTAGGTTATTCTTCAAATTATCATGAATGAAATATTAAAATTCTTATTTTTACATTATTTCATAATAATATTTGGATAATAAATATAAATTTTTTGAACTAAGGAATATATTTTTTACTTTGTTAAAATTTAAAGGAGCAATTTTCTTAGACGCATGTTGTCTTTGTATCATTCTTTATAATTATATATTCATTAGAACAAAATTGGTATTAAATTGAAGTATTTCATTTATTGATGCTTTCTATCTTGGAATTCATTTTCTTCAAAAGAATTCATTTTCTTTAAAAGAAAGACAGGAAGAAAATGAAAAGTTAAAGTTCTATGATGCAAAAGTGTTCCTTTCCCCCCCTTTTCTAACAAAAAATAATTTAAAAAATATCTAACTTGAACTTAAGTATTTCATCGGTGATAAATTTCTACTTTATTCTTTGGACTTAAAGCCTAGAAATTTCATCATTTAAAAAGAAAGTGTGTCAGTGATAATAAGACTTAATGGAAATGAAATGATTAGTATTTCTGATTTACCTTCTCTAAAATTTACTCTCTCTAAAATGCACCATCAATTTTAGTTCACCCTTTTGATTTTTTTTCAAAACTTTTACCTATTTTCTGACCATTGTATAAGTAAGATAATTTTTGTAATTATCTAGACATACTCCTTCCTCTCTCCAACTCTAGCAAACTCCTCTTTTTTTTAAGTTTCTTTCTTTTTCCTCAATATCTTAGTCTCATGTTAATACCTCAGGTCTGTTAGATCGCGTATCGCCCAAGTATTCACAATACGCTGCGGAAAAGACCATAACACAACACAATCTATAACCGAAAACATATAGGATGCGCAA
>JANZXR010000073.1:80708-100198 GCA_027575705.1 Erythroxylum echinodendron | reverse complement strand
GAAAATCTCCTCCAAACATTTCTTCTCCTTTCCCACCAAAGGATTTTGTTAACCTAGTTGTCCTTGAAGAACAAGAGATAAATCAAATTGGTTGAGGATACAACAACAAGGAGAAGATAGATTGCTAAAGGAAAAGATTCAAAAAAAAGGAATTGGATACAAGAAGAAGGAGAGGATAGCATAGCGAGGATTTAAAGCTGTAGCAAAGGAGTCGGTAATACTCTTCATCTTGTTTATATTTTTTATTATCCTTATACCATATCATGTATGGATTGGCATGATGATTTGGATTTGTTGCTTCCACTGGAAAAATTATTTCTTAAAAGTTTTGAAATCTACCGTTTCTCCAAATATAGCATGCTTTCTTTTTCCGATCCAACAAATATTATATTCAAGTAATCGATTATTTTCTTTTCAATACATTGTATAACATATTTTCATGCAAATTGTAATATTTCAAGAAAATTCAATCAAATATTAATTTTAGGTTGTAATATAGCACCAAAGAGAAGACAGGATATTTTACGATCAAGATTCAGACCACGATTCAGAGGTATTTACTGTACAAATGAAGCATCTCATGGTATAGTAGCTGGAACTAAATCTCCTCCTCCCCCTCTAGATAGTACACTTGCAGATGAGGTGCCTTCCATAGATGCTACACCATCCACAACCCCTACATCATTTACTACCCCTATACTGACAAAGGTATCAGGGGTAAACAATGATGATGAAGGAAGCAACCATCGGCTTAGAGCAGAAGGACCTGATGGAAGAACTTACATTACAATTGTCAATAATATGTAAGTAAAAATACATTGAACACTATATGTTTATAATTAAGTTATAAGTTTCAATATTCATAACGGTATAAAAATTTTTAATCTTATATTAGGTTCATTCTACCTGGACCGTGTTCAAGAAACATGACATCAAAAATCAAGGAGAAGATTGATATTGAGGGCTTTGTATAGAAGAATATCTCTCAAGCGATAAGAGAATTTTACTATCACAAGTTTGAGGTACAACAAAAATTATTATTTTCCTTTTTAATTAACAATTTTATACATTTATTAGATAAATATCATTACATCATAAGTCTTAATTGAATGTTTTTCCTTTTGTTTCAGAAAGAATTTTTTTTGGGATTCTCAATTTGGCGCAATCGTCTATAGAATATGGGAAAGACGAGCACGTTCACGTTATCGCGACTTCGTTGCTGCGATACACAAAGCAGGTGTACGACCGCCTTACATGTTTTTAAGAAATATAGAGTCTTTGACAGTAGTATTGGACCTTTTAGAGCATAATTCGACCAACAGATGTGTAGGATCAGGGAGAGAGAGTCTTCCCGTACGTATGGGAGGATCTATTACCCACCAAAAGCATGCAGAGAGACTTGTAAGTATCTACACTTTAAATTTATATTGTCATTTCTTTACTTTGCTGTTTTTCTATTAAATTTTATGTGTGAATTTTGGAATGAAAATATATGTTTCTTATTGAGAATGATAATGTTATAAATGTCTGGTGCCATATATGGCTGTGTTTTTTAGTTTTGTTCTTTGTTCAATAGGGAGTAGATTTCATAAAAATAGAGGAAACTCTGTTGAAATTTTTAAAAATTTTAATTAACCTATAACATTTCATTCTTATGCAGGAAAAGACTATGGGCATGAGGCCTACACCCGTTATCTCTTTTTATACACTCACACAAAGAAGCATGACGGTATGACATTTATCAATAACCGTTGTAGAGAACTCAATTTATGGTTTAATATGAATGCTTAATAATTATCACTTACTATTATAAACATTACCTTTTGATAGGACAAAATATAAGAAAGCATTCAACGACAGTCTCGACAGTCTGAAGATGTTGATGAGACTCAAACCTATCTTCATACAGTAGGTGGTAGGGACTGTCAGGGAAAGATATTCTGGTTAGGCTCATTTACGAATAAATGTTATTCGCAATCCTCCACATCCAGTACAGCTGCATCTAGAGGCGGACAACATTAAATGAGAGAGTCATTTAGCTTGAGAGCACAATACAGATGCTGGCAACTCAGTTGCAATAGTCGATGGAGTGCATAGCTCAGCTCCGTAATGAGATGGATGAATTGAAGGGTAGGGATAGCACCTCATCGCATCATTCATCATCTGACGTCTCCAAATTAATAGTGTACTTTTAAACATTTTATTAGAGATATGAAAACTTATTATGTAAATTTTACTGTTTTTATTATCAATTAAGATATTTTCAACATTATATCATAAATCAAACTTATGTTTAAAAATTAAATTTATACTATTACATTAATAGTTGTTTCAATTATGCAAAATAAAATTTATTGATGGTATTGCCAATACCTTTTTTACAAAAACTTTGACATATGAAACTCCGTCGCTACCACTAAAACATTTACCGACGGATAAAAAGTTTCCCTAGGTAATCACTGACAGAAGAACAAGTTCTGTTGGTAAAGTTGGGATAATTTGCAGAAAAGTACCAATAGAAAGATGGCAACCATCTGCGACGGAATCTCTGTTGGTAACTTTGCAACAATTTACCGACGGAAATATTCTAACCGTTGGTAAATATACCAATGGAAAACAATTTTTGTCAATAAATATATCGATGTAAAGATACTCCATTGGTAAATTTATCGACGTAAAGATATTCTGTCGATAAACTTACTGACGATAGAAATTATTCTGTCAGAAAACTTATCGACAGTAACTAGTTTTCTGTCGTTTCTAAGATGCTTTTATTCGTCGATAATGTATGTCGCTAATCTTACATACCGACGGAATGTCTTTATTTTTTGTCACTAAATATCGTCGCAAAAACACATTTTTCTTGTAGTGAACATTAACCAACCCATACATATGTGAACCCCCACACTTACACTTTTGTACATCAACAAACTCACCAATCACAAATGTTCCATTAGCTTTATGGCTTGGGTAGGACATTTGGTTAAGTATAAAGCGTGTAATATGGTTGATACGAAAAGAAAGGTATAAAACTCAAAGGGGGTTAACAAAGGAAAAATCTTGTCAATAGGGTAGGCTATTTGGCTAATGTAGTTCGAAAAAACAAAGAATGCCTAATCATTTCCATGTTAATACATGTGATAAAAATGTGGTCTCGAATAGAAATTCAATGCAAAATCGGGATGTACATGTCATGAAGGTTACACATTATCAAAAGATAATGAGACTAATATGGATGTTTTAGTCTAAAAAGGCTCAAAATCTCACCAACTTTGTCTACCACTAGTGACTACTCTTCTAAAGATAATGCATACCGATCAATCACAAGAGTAAGAATACATGCTAAAGTTGCCATGAAATCTCTAGTCAACTCATTCTTTACTCATGATTAAATAATCCTATAAGCAATAGAAAATGAGCAAATGTTTCTTTGTTTGTTTTATTCTTTCTCTCATTTTGATTGAAAACTTAAAAACAAGCAAAAATAAACCAATAAAGAAACTCACATGCTTATAAAAAGAAATACAAAAATTTAAAAGCCAAGAAATTTACTTCCTTTAGGTTGCCTCCCAAGAAGTGCCTTTATTTAGGGTTGTTGGCTCAACTCCTTCTTCTTTTCACGTGACAAAATTATGAACTTTTTTTTTCTTCAATGTGAGGCTCTTCAGGATAGGGTTTTTGGTTGATAATCGTTCCTATTGAGCTCCTTCCTTATCCTTGGACTTTCAATCTTGACTGAGTCCATGCACTTGGGAAATATTTTAAAGATCTCTTTGCCTTTTTCTTCTTCATTTAATTTCTCTAACCTCCTAGGTAAAGGTAAAGAGTTAGCCTCAATAATAATTATGAAATCAGTTTTTACCTCCGAGCTAAAAAATGTGTCTTTTTCTGCTTTGAGCTCCTCCTTTGCTTCTTCTGCACAAGCAATTCATTGAGAGTTGACCTCAAAATTCTCAAGCTCCTCATCACTTTGTAAAGTTTCTACACAAATGTTCATTGGCTTCACCTCGGGTTGATATGACTGCTTCTCTTCGCTTTGTGATTCCAGATGACTGACATCTCCCCATCAAGGTAATGCATCTTGCTGGAATTGCAGAGCATCTTATAGAATTTGCTATACAGCTTACTGAAACAATGGTTTCATATTTTGATAGAACTACTGCATATCCTGCTGAATTTGAAAATTGTTAACAATCATAACATTAAGCATTTCTTCTAGAGATGTATCTGAGTCGTGTTGGCTCTCTGAATCTTGGGAAATAGGCCATGTAGGTTTTGGAAATTGCCCTCCATCATGTTGGACTTGTAGAGTATTCTGCCACAATTGCAAAGTATTGGCGTTCACAATATTAATCAACTCTTTTAGAGATGGATCAAAGTCGTGATAGGAAGCTTCTAGTTTATATAAGAATTGTTGAGCATTCTGCAAATTATCATAGAAGTAACTTTGTTGATTATTTCATCCATAACTAAAGTTAGGTCAATTAGTCCAACATTGGCTAGAGGAATGAGAGGAAGAGTTAAAGAAAAAATTACTTCCATCTATAGTTTTTTTAATAAATCACTAACAAAAAACAAAATAAAGAAAGGATCACGAAATAACTGAAAAGAAATCAATTACAAACAAATATAAACAAAACACCAATTAAATCACAAACAAAAACTAAAACACCGCACTCCCCAACAACGACACTAAAATTGACAGCACATTGTAACCCTAGTCAAAATGAAATAACTAGACTACCAGTATAGCAGTGGTGAGTCTAGGTCGATCCCATAGAGAGTGTGTGTAATGTTTATGAAATGAAATTAACTGGTGTTTATGTTTAATAGGGGGTTTTGGATTTTAGAATAAGAAAATAAATAAAACCTAATGAAAACAAATTAAAGAAAACATATGAAAAATGATAAAAATGGGGAATTCAATAAGGACTTAGTTCTTTGGTTTAATCTCAGCCTACACCCTAATTAAGCATATTTTATTGATTTGTTGTTCTCAAACCTCTCCCAGAAACTATCAATTTTGGGTTAATAATTAACCTGAATTTTCCCATATATTTTTTTAATCAAGATACAATCATTAATTAAACCCAACCATCGAATAACCTAGGATACAATCTTTAGATTTAATTAGGTGGTAGCATTATGAATTAGGAAAACTGATTAATGATGGCAACAACTACATACGATGTATCATTTAACCTAGGTCATGCTATCCCTAATGATTACGAATCATTAGTCGTTATACATGAATTTCAACATAACAATTACATATTATATCGAAATTCTAGCAATGTGAATGCAATTAAATGATTCAATGAATGAATTAAAATCATCATTTCACAATACTCAATGGGTTCATACACAAATAACCGAACAATAACAAAAAATTTGATTATCCATACACAAAACCCAAATCAATTAACATAATCAATTTCTAATGAGAGAAAGAAATAACAAAAACAAGAAAATACACTTAACCTGGGTTGTCGGCATCAATGTCACCTCCGACCCAGTGTCAAGACCTTTAACCTTTCATGGGTATCTCAAGAAGATGCTTTATCCCTATGAAAATTTCCCTAACCGAAGCCCCCCTTCAGCTTTTCTTCACTAGGCAAACTCTTCCTAGCTACCATTCACCAATGGGATAATTAAAGATTAAGTTTTGGCCACGTTACTGTTCCTCCTCCTTTCTTTCTTCACTCTACTACCTTAAACTCTATCTATGCCGCCACTCTTCTCTACGCACTGTTTTATCGATGGGACAATTTAATGTTGGGGTTTTTGGTCCATGCTTCATGTAGCTAAAACCATTCAGCCTCCTTTTTTGTGTTAAACGCTAGCGTTGACACATACGTTTAACACGTGCAACACAAGCATTGGCGTTTAATGCTAGTGTTTTATCTTCTGCTCCTTTGCTATTATCATTTTGGTGAGGTTTTTGGCTCTCCATTAAACACATTTAGGTGTCATTTTGGACAACCTCTTTCATGCTTCTCCAATTTTTGACGACCTCTTTGATGCTTTCCAATTTTTCACTTTGTTTGTTGCATTATGGACAACCTTCCTAGCTCATAATGGCTTCAAAACTTCATATTTTAATCTTGTATTTGTATTCCATCATTAAATCTACATGTAAAATCAATAGGAATACAAAATGAGCAATTAAACACAAAAGTAGGAATGAATTCAAATGAAATAACAAATAAAAATATAGAAAAATCCATTCATATAAGTTCTTTTATAGTTTTAGGTATAATTTGGATACGAAAGAGCTAAAGTGAGTCGAAAGCACTATATTTAAGTTATCTTCTTGAGAATCACAATTACTTATCTTCAGGAAGCAAGAAAGAGAAGGATTAGAGAAAGAGAAGACAAGAAAAATGCTAAAAGAATTGATGAAGGATATGGTCATGGCCTTAAGATACATTTCACAACCATAACAAAGAATTCATGGTTGTAAGAGATATGTCATACCCATAACATACCATGTCATGCGCATAAAACTATGTCACGCCTATGCAAGGTGTCTCACAGCTGTCAAACACCACTCACCGTCTTAAGACATAGTGCTACCTCACTCAAAACCCTACCTTTTAGTACAAAATCATTTTTTTGTGACAGCAAAGAAATGAAAGGCTAGAAAAAACGATTTAGGGATTTTGGGAGGCAATAAAAGAGCGGAACTCTCATCCTTTGGAGACCTATGGAGGGCTACGTTTTCTTGACCTAGTTTGGAGGTGATATCGACACCAAAAAACTTGGTTAATCATTTCTTTCATTGTTCTTGTTGTTCTATTTCTCTTTAGGGATTGATTATGTTATCCTATGCTTATGGATTTAGGTTTTCATTTATGAATAATCTTTATTATCGTTATCGTTAAATTGTTTATGTATAAACCCATTATTAGAATCTTGAAAACAATTCGTAATTATTATGTTTGAGTATTAATAGAATCTTCAACATAATTCGTAATTGTTATATTTAGATTCATTTATAGCAACTAATGGTTTCAGATCATTAGGGATACAATCCATAATTGTTATGTTTTTAATTGGTGTCAAATCATTAGGAATACCATAACCTAGGTTAAATGACTTGAGCTTGTGTGGTTGTTCCTTGATTAATTTGTTTTCTTAATTCATAATTTAGTTGCCTAATTAAATCTATAGATCATATCCTAGGTTACTTGATAGTTAGGTTTAATTTATAAGAGTCTCTTAAATAAGCATGACCTAAGGGAAGACTGGGGTTAATAAAGCTTATTGTTAACTTACGATTAATAGTTGCTAGGAGGGATAGGAGAACAACAATTCAATGAAGTATGTTTGATTATGTGTAGGCTGAGATTGAACCAATAACCAGGCCCATAAAGAATTAATCACGTTTCATCATCTTTGAATGTTTTCTTTAATTTGCTTTTACTATTTTGGTTGCATTTATTTTCTCATTTGAACCAAACTAAACCCCCTACAAAACCTAAACACTGATTATTTTCATTTCAAAAAGCTTTGCACACACTCTATGTGGGAACGACCTAGACTCACCACTACTACAACTGTAGGCCTAGTTTATTTTGTGTAGTGTTACGATGCGCTAACGTCAATTTTGGCATCGTTGCTAGGGAGTGTAATGCTTTAGTTTTTGTTATTGATTTTAATTGGTGTTTTCTATATATTTGGTCATGATAGTTTTTACATTTACTTATTGATCTTTTCACTTTTTGTTTAATGTTAAAAAAATAAAAATTACATAGATGGAAGTAATTTTTTTCTATAACTTATATTACCAATCTTATAACCAAGTTTGGAGTGATCAAATAAACTTTAGTTTTGGATGGGATAATCGACATAATTACTTCCTTGATACTTTGTAGGATGCACAACAATTCCTTCGTATATAGAAGCTTCCTATTACAGTTCAGTTATGTCTCTGGATAAATATATCAAGACTTTTACTACTAACAACCATCAATTTCAACAGAGTATATAGTAGTAGCTTCAACAGTTTTACTGGGAGACAAAAGCAAGCATACAGAACTTGATAAGCCAGATGGGTCAGATGATGGAAGCTCTCGACTACCTAGAATCACAAAGCAAAGAGGTACAATTATCTCAACCTGAGGTATACTCAAGGGAAATTAGTGTAGAGGCTTTACAGAGCGTGGAGGAGCTTAAGAATCTTGAGAATAATACTTAAGGAATTGTTTGTAAGGAAGAAGTGGAGAAGGAGCTCAAGTAGAAAGGGATACATCTTTTAACTTGAAGCTAAATATTGAGTTCCTATTTGTTGTTAAGACTGACTCTTTACCTTTACCTAGCAGGTTATAGAAATTAAACAAAGAAGAAAAAGGTGAAGAGACATTCGAGATCTTTCCAGAGTGTATGGACTTAGTAAAGATTGAGATTTTGAAGATATGGAAGATGCTGAAGGTGGATGATCATTAACCAAGGCCTTATCCTGAACAACCTCACTTGGAAGTGGCTCAAACTGTGACACTAAAAGATCAAAATTTTGTCACATGAGGAGAATACATGAAGTCGAACTAGTGACACTAAACAAAGGTGCTTCTTGGAAGGCAACCCAAGGGAAGTAAATTTCTTTTCCTTTATTTTTTCATACTAGTTAGACATTTTCTCGTTTTCTATTGCTTCTAGGATTATATAGTCATTATTAGATGATGAATTGACTAGAGAATTTCATGGAAACTTTAGCATGTACTTTTTCTCTTGTGATTGGATGATATGCATTATCTTTAGAAAAGTAGTGACTAGTGGTAGACACAAGCCAGTGAGATTTTGAGCATTATTAGATTGACACATTCATATAAGTCTCATTGTCTTTTGTTTAAGTGTGACCTTCATGATATGTACATCTTGACCTTGATTTGATTTTCTATTCAAGACCACATTTTTATCATATGCATTAACATGAAAATGATTAGGCATTCTTTGTTTTTCCAAGCTATATTAGCCAAATAGCCTACCTATCGTTGTGAATTAACTTTTTTTAACCCCCTTTGAGCTTTGTTAGCCTTTATTTTTATACAAACCACATTACATGTTATTAAACTTAACCAAATGTCCTATCCAAGATATAGAGCTAGTGGAGCATTTGTTGATTGTTTATGATTGTGGGTGTGCAAAGGTATAAGTGTGGGGGTGTCCATATATGTGGAATGGTTATAATTGTTAGGATGTCAATTTATGTCTCATTATTAAAGTTCCCATATTAATGTAGCTTCTTTCAATTTTTATATAAAAATAAAAAAAGAAAAGGAAAAGAAAAGAAAAAGAAAGGAAAAAGAAAAATGTTTAAATAAAATTATCAAGGAGGAAATACATATGTGATGCAGAGTTATTTATGATTAGTTTTTCCTCCTAAAGTTATATTGAATAGGTTACTTGACTATGTTGGATATGAGATGTTTGTTGCTTTCAATGATCACTACCTATGGTCACAAAATCTTGTTTATGATCAAATTTTGTGAGTGATATATGCTTGATGTGATTTGTGGTGAGAGAGCGTGAATTTGAGCTAAGAAACATAGTTTTTGCATTCATCATAGTTGATGTACACAATTGTGAGTGAATGTTGGTTTTTACACTTGATGGTATATTGAGTGTTTTTCTTGTTTCACTAACTTTGATGGATTTTACAATACCCTATCCGAATACATCTAACCTTACCCTTGCCCACATTATAACCTAAAAAGTCTTTTGATTCATGATTATGTATGTGAACCTTAGTGGTAGAGAAATGAAATAATTTGCAAAGTTGTGGAATGTCATGATTATGATTGGTATTTGAGTGTACTCATAGATGTATCTTATTTAAACATATTTTCCAAGTCTACCATTAGATTACTTGGTTTCTAAAGGTAATAAAATGTTGATTGATCACGAGTAGAAGCGTTCAATGTTAAGTTCATGTTATGGTTTTTGAAAGTCATTCATCTTTGCTTATGATTTAATTTTGATGTTTTCCCAAAGGATGGTCAAAAGCTAAGTATGGTGGAAATTGATATGTGCTTAATTAATTATATATTTAGTCAATAAAACTTAGTAATTAATGATATGAATATGTTTAAGATACTCAATTTAGTTCTTATATGGTTTTAGGTACAATTTGAATGCGAAAGAGCTAAAGTAATCACACTTACTTTTCATCATGGAGAAAGAAAGAGAAGGATTCGAGAAATAGAAGATAAGAAAATGGTAAAAGAATTGAATAAGCATGTGGTTATGGCCTTAAGATACAACTCACGGCCATGATAAATAATTCATGGCCATAAGAGATGTGTCATACACTAGTTGCATGGGCATGAAAGCCTATAACACCTATGCAAGGTGTCTCACAACTTACTTTTTAGTATAAAATCATCGTTTTTGTGACAGAATAGACATGAAAAGTTGGAGAAAATGATTTAAGGGTTTCAAGAGGCAACAAAGGGGTAGAACACTCATCTTTTGGAGACCCATGGATGGCTAGGCTTTCCCAACCTAGTTTGAAGTTGATATCGATGCCCAGTTAAGCATTTTTTCATTATTTTTGTTATTTTTTTCTCTCTTTAGGGATTGATTATTCTATCCTATGCTTATGGATTTGGGTTTTCATGTATGAACAATCTTTATTATTATTATTGTTAGATTGTTTATGTATGAACCCATTATTAGAATCTTGACCACAACCCATAATTATTGTGTTTAGGTATTGTTAGAATCGTCAATATAATTTGTAATTGTTATGTTGAGATTCATTTTTAGTAACTAATGGTTTCGGATCATTAGGGATACAATCTGCAATTGTTGTGTTTTTTATTGGTGTCTAATCATTAGGTATAACATAACCTAGGTTAAATGACTCTAGCTTGTGTGGTTGTTGCCTTAATTAATCTATTTTCCTAATTCGTAATACAGCTGTCTAATTAAATCTAGAGATCATATCCTAGGTTGTTTAATAGCTAGGTTTAATTAACAAGTGTCTCTTAAATAAACACAACCTAAGCGAAAACTGGGATTAATAAAGCTTATTGTTAAACTACGATTAATAATTGCTAGGAAGGGTAGGAGAACAAAAATTCAATGAAGTATGTTTGATTTTGTATAGGCCAAGATTGAACCAATGAACGGTCCCTAACGGATTCATCACTTTTCATCATCTTTGAATGTTTTCTTTAATTTGCTTTTGTTAGTTTAATTTCATTTAATTTTCTCGTTTGAACCAAACCAAACCCCCTTTATAACCTAAACATCAATTATTTTCACTTCAAAAGCTTTACACACACTCTCTGTGGGATTGACCTAGACTCACCACTCCTACAGTTGTAGGTCTAGTTTATTTTGCGTAGAGTTATGATGTGCTAATGTCAATAGTGGTTGCATGCTTAAGGAAATTCACAAAACCTTTACCATTTTAGTGTCAAAGATTGTCAATCCTAATATTTTGAAGGATCTCTTACCTATATCTTGCATTAACACAATCTATAAGATAAATGCAAAAATACTTGTTTCTAGGATCAAAGGGGTGTTGTAAACATTGATTAGCGCTTCTCAAAGTGCCTTTTTGTTAGGAAGATCAATTTGTGATAACGTGTTGTTGGCACAAAAATTTTTCAAAAATTATAACAGGAAACACTCCTTCAGGAGTTGTGCTAATTGGACTTCAATAAGTCCTTTGATTTTATTGAATGGGAGTTTATTATAAATATTATGTATGCTTCAGATTTTCCTCTAAGGTTTGTACATTGGATCTATAAATGCAGTTTTCACTATGCCTTACAGTATATTAGTTAAAAGTGAGCTACTATATTCTTCAATGGTGGTAAAGGGCTCAAACAAGGTGATTCTCTATCTTCCTACTTATTCACACTATGCATAGAAGTCTTGTCAATTCTTATAAATCATGTAATAAAGCAGGAAAGAAGCTTTAAATATCATTTTAGATAAAAGTAGCTTAAATTTCATTACCTCTTTTTGTTGATGACTTGTTGCTTTTATAGGAGGTAGCTAACTCTATAAGTGCCTTAATTAATGGTTTAAAGAACTATTTGGATTGGAAATGAATAAGGACAATTGTTTCTTTTTTATATCCTTATAAAAGGCCTTATTATAGAGGCTATAACCACTTATTAAGAAAATTTAGAAAAGATTGGTGTAACAAAATCCTTAACCTATGTTAGTAAAGTTAAATTAATTAATTCAGTGTTAAATTCATTGTATGTTTATTGGTTTCACATATTGTGTTTCTAAAGAGTTTGATAAAGATCATAAAAAGGTTGTTCAGGACCTTCTTATGGGTTGGTCAAGCATTTGGAAATATAAAGCTTATATTAAATGGGAGAGTGTGTGCTTCCCGGAGGATGAAGATAGTTAGGAATAACCTCAATCAAGTTAGGCAACAAAAACTATATGTCAAGGAGGTTATAGATGATTATAGAGGATAAGGAGTCTCTTTGGGTAAAGTGGGTACATTCATATTACTTAAAATCGAACATCTTCTAATCATTTTCTCATAAAACCTCTTATCTTGGAATATGCTTAACATCTTCAAGCTTAGGGAGTAGATGAATCTTCTCATTATGACAAGGCTAGGTAATAGAGCTTCTACTAACTTTTAGCATGATAATTGAAATTCTTTGTACCCTCTTATCAATACTGCATTATGTTAACTTGAGGACCTTAATTCTAGACATTATCAGTTTTAAGGAGGTTTTCTATAATAATTCCTATAATCTTGATCCTTATAACATTAATTAATTACTTCGAACGACACCTCATTTTCATCTTAACACTACAGATGTTGATAACTATGTTTGGGATATTCATTAGGTTCTTTCACTAGCAAATCTTAGAAGAATATTTTTTGATCTAGAGCCTCTAAAATTTCATGTTATAAACTTGTCTAAATCCAATAAATCTCTTCATAGGTCTCCTTTATTGTGTAGTTAACTATTAAAGGTAAGCTATACACGAAAGATATGTTTCATGGTGTAACTTCTATCTCTATCGCTTATACTCTTTATCAACAAACACCTAAAACTATTAACCATTTTTACTTTCAATATGAGTACATTATACAAATTTAGAGAACTATTATAAGGATGAACAATCTCTCTTGCTTGGTAAGTAATTGGATTGATATTATTAAATGTTGTGTTAGTTTGAGCTAGAAATGTAAAGAAGAGTTTGCTAGGTTTAAAATCTCTTTCACCACCACTATATTTCTAATCTGGATGGAAATGAATTTAGGAATACTACATTATGTTAACTTGAGGACCTTAATTCTAGACATTATCAGTTTTAAGGAGGTTTTCTATAATAATTCCTATAATCTTGATCCTTATAACATTAATTAATTACTTCGAACGACACCTCATTTTCATCTTAACACTACAGATGTTGATAACTATGTTTGGGATATTCATTAGGTTCTTTCACTAGCAAATCTTAGAAGAATATTTTTTGATCTAGAGCCTCTAAAATTTCATGTTATAAACTTGTCTAAATCCAATAAATCTCTTCATAGGTCTCCTTTATTGTGTAGTTAACTATTAAAGGTAAGCTATACACGAAAGATATGTTTCATGGTGTAACTTCTATCTCTATCGCTTATACTCTTTATCAACAAACACCTAAAACTATTAACCATTTTTACTTTCAATATGAGTACATTATACAAATTTAGAGAACTATTATAAGGATGAACAATCTCTCTTGCTTGGTAAGTAATTGGATTGATATTATTAAATGTTGTGTTAGTTTGAGCTAGAAATCTAAAGAAGAGTTTGCTAGGTTTAAAATCTCTTTCACCACCACTATATTTCTAATCTGGATGGAAAGGAATTTAGGATAATTTCAAGGTGAACTAAGGTATAAGCAGTAGCTTATACACGAGATAATGAGTTGTAAAATGTTAGTGGCTTCAAATTCTTCTTATCCTTAATTTATTATTTTGGTCGTTCTATTAATAGATGTTTGTATTAGCAGCATATTGATTTTGCTAGGCTACTTTTATGCGTTATGAATGACCATAGATGTACTTTCGACTAACTCTAATGATTAATTAATTCATTTACTTTTCTTTTGAAAAAATTTCTTGAGTAAAAGATGCACATATCTTATAATTTCACTTAATAACAAGAAATATTTTGATTAATTTAAATTATTTTTAAAAATTTTAAAATTTAGATAGTATGTTAAGTTATTTTCTATAAAATTTCAAGTGGTTGGCTATTACACACATCTAACAATTATGCATTTAATAAAAATATCTTATAAAAAAAGTGTAAATCAATTCACTATAAAATGTTAATAGAATTCGCGACGTTTTTTTGAGATCACGGATTGTGAGGACTTTTGGTGACGTTTCGAAAACGTCACAAAAAGTCCTCACAATCCATGATCTCAAAAAAACGTCACAAAAAGTCTGAACTTTCCTCGACGTTCTGTGTAAACGTCATAAATTTTTGGAATTTTTTATGATGTTTTTTTAATAAAACGTCGCGAAAGAAAAACCTTGATGTTTTACTAGAGAAAACGTAGTTGTTGGCTATAGGAGCAATACGACGATGTTTGGTTCAAAACCAAACGACGTCATTTTTGTTTGGTTAAAATGTTGGCTGCAGTCATCTTCCCCCCACCCAACCTGTGCTCTGTCCTCCGTTGTCTAGTGTGTCTCCGTCCCCCTACCCAAGCTAATTTTCTCTGTGGTCCGTTACGTCTCCTACCGTATTCGTCGTCTTCTCCGACCGTAGTCGTAGTCTCCATCCATTTTCTGGTGCGTCTCTCTATGTTTTTTCTTCATGTGTGTGGTATGGAAAATTTTTCCCCTCCCAATCTCTCTATCTTTAGATGTTTTTATATTGTTTGTTTGAAGATTGAACTACATTTTAGACCATAACTGTATATCTCCATTCTCTATTTAGTCGAATGTATTCTTTGTAAATATGTTCTCTCACTCGTACATTCTGGTTAAGAGTTAGATTTTCTTCCACATTTTAGCTTCTATGTAAAGTACTGATATTCATTAAATAAATAAAAGACCAAGCCTTCAGCTCATTCCTTATAAGGGCTTGCTTTTAACTTAAAGTTTTTTGAGTTGCTCTCTTCTTTCATTTTCAAGACTTAACTTCTGTTGCTCAAAGCATGAAGCTTTTATAGGTTTGGATTGTTTTGGTTTTGTTTTCCAGAATTTGGGTTGATGAATTTATGGATTTCAATGAAACAGAATTTCTTTACACTCCAGCATTTTTTTATTATAATGAATCTAAGCCGGTTCTCAATGCTTTCCTTGTAAGACTTACTCTCATTCAAGGAGCTGCTGCAAAAGGATCAGGTTACTTAATATCTCTACTTTTGCCTACTACTCATCTTTCATTTACCTATCAAATTAATTGAGGCTGTAAATTATGTTGTGTTGCTAAATTGTTTAAAGTTTAGAAACTATGAGTTCTGATGTGTAATGCAGTGTGTGTTCAATGATTTTGGTTGATGGGAAACTGGTTGTGAGTTTTTGGGTGGAGGAGATGTGAACACAAGAAATTAGTCTTGAAGGTATTAGCAAATTTTTACTCTTCTTGAAGCAAACTTCATTATATTCTTGGATATAATCCACTAACAACATATCAAGTATTTTTTAAATGTGAGGGTATTAAGAGGACAAGGAAAAAAGGATAAAAAAGGGAAAGAGAGATTAAAGGACAGGGAGGGAGATACATAATTGAAATAGAAATGCATAAGGTTTAGTATTCATGTGACTATAAAAGCAGTAAATTTAAAACATTCATAATGCTTGCCCTGTATTTGCATTTTCATTACTATGTTCTTGATGTGTGGTCTTTAATCATATTAAAATTCACCATTGAGGAAATATGTTCATCCAACTGAAACAATCAATATATAAGTATATAAGTTATTCATAGACATTTACATGTATACAGATACTTTGATGAACATTTATCATAAAGTATGCAACATAACAAAAGCAATTGTTCTAAGTAGTTGAAACTCTGCAG
This sequence comes from Erythroxylum echinodendron, assembly GCA_027575705.1. Classification (NCBI taxonomy): domain Eukaryota; kingdom Viridiplantae; phylum Streptophyta; class Magnoliopsida; order Malpighiales; family Erythroxylaceae; genus Erythroxylum; species Erythroxylum echinodendron. The sequence continues at coordinate 84,182 of JANZXR010000073.1, read as the reverse complement.
GGAAAACAAAACACTCGTAAAATTTAGTGGACCAAGCAAATATTACAAGATAATAGTAAGATCTAATTGGAATACCCATGTGTATGTGTAGAAAATAATATGTTCAATGTCATAATAGATGGTTCCAAGTTTGCACACTCTCGTAGATATGGTTAAAACCATGCACAAACTACATTCCCAATAGTGAGATTCCATTTGTTGGCAATGATAGGTGAAAGAATAGTTTAAGTATTTATTGTTTTGTTCCAAACTAATTGAAATGCTAACTGTATTATATCAAAAATTATGATGAAATCCAGAAAATTAAGACTAAATATAATTGTATTATAATGCTAGTTGAGATGAAATTAAAAATAATAACCTTTTGTGACAAGATAATTAATACTTTCTTTTCAACTTTAGTGTGCATATATAAATTAGATGAAATTCTTATTGAAGAGCGATTTATGCAATTGTAAAACATTGAGCATATGTTGCTTTCTTGTTGACAATATATTCATATATATGATGAATGTGATAATAAATATGTGACGAACCTAATAAGAATCATATGAGTTTCTATGGTTATTAAAACTTTAGAATATAGAAAAGTTTACCCCTCGAAGCCTAAAAGCTATCTTCTAATAAATTTAGCTTCCCTCCAAGTCTTTTGATGACCAAAAACATGCTTCAAGCATTCAGTTTTTGTTAATTTCATTACTTCTTGATCGTATAGAAGTTGCCCACTATAATAACAACACATTTACATGCCTATATTTGTAAGAAGTCCTAACAGAATAACAACCTTTTTTTTTGGATTTAGAAACTTGTATGACCATAAACGAAGTCTCAACACAATAACATACAATACACAAGAATAGAAAATTAACTTTTGTAATAAATTCAAGTGTTATATATGATATCGTATATGGAGATGAAATTTGTGTTATAAACTTATTGGTAGTCCTCTTTTAATATTAAAATGAAATGAAGAATTAAAACTTCTTCATCATCATTTTTAATTATGTCTTGAGGTCTTTATTGCATTTATAATTAGAGGATACAATCAACCACGTACTTATGCATTTATGACAATATTTTTTCATACATACTTTACGTATAAAATAATTCTTGTATCTTGTAAAGTTTAACCAACTCAGTGACCTTATATTTTTATAATATATTACACCACTTAAAAATGTATTACTCTGTTGATCATTTGAAATTTATTGTTTCAATTCCAACAATATTATAGGATGCAACATCACAAAAATTACTTTTCTTGTCTTTTACTTAAAGCATATATGTATTTCATATCTCAAATTTCATAAATTATTCTTTTGTTTAGTTTAACAAATCAAGCTACCATAGTTTAAATTAGTTAATTTTTAAATAGATATTTTAAATGAAATGAAATTATTATTAATTTTATATTAATCTCTTTTTTTACTTTATAAATTTTTAATTAACTTTTAGAGCTTTAGACTCAACTATTACGTAAATATGTTATTGTAGTGTTACTTCGATAAATGTATTCAGACTCAACGAGTACTTAAATATATTATTATAGTGTTACTTTGATAAATGTCTTCTTCTAACCATTTTAAAACTTCTTTGTAACATATTATTGTCTTCTTCTTCCCTTTGTTAATTTTCTTTTCAAAAGTTGATATCCTTATTAACATTAACCTCAAAGGTAGGGAGATAATGAGATTCAGTAAAAGATTATGAGATTAATATGCTAGGAAATTCAAGTCAAAGATAATGAGATTAAATACTTGTTTTATATATTACCATGATATCCATTCTTATGGAGCATCTTATTAGTTAAACTTGACAATAAATTAGTAAGTTACACTGTGGGTGATGAAAAATCTTGATAACATCAAGTGCATACGAGATTATGGTCCTTCTATTTTAATGCTTAACATGATTAATAATTTTGATCCATTTATTTGAAAGAACCATAACCCTTATATTTATTTGAAAGAACCATAACCCTTATTAGTAATATCATTTTAATAAGTTCAATTGTTGTTTTTCATACAGGATACTGATCAAGCTCATACCTTAGAAGTTTATCTTCTTACGGCTCAAATGATAGATTCTAGCATAACATCTGCTGATATCTTAGAGGTGAATACTCTTCTTTCATTTTACTATTTGCTATTATGAATTTTTAGCAAAGCTGGTGTATTTTGTATACTCATTTATCTATGTTTTGCATATCAATGTACTATGAGAATACGAGATTGTGATCCTTCTATTCTAACACCAAATTTTTAATGACATAACATTGAAAATCTTTCACTTGGATTATAGATATGGTAACTAATGCTTCTACTTCTAGTAAAGATTCTCCATTTAAATTGTGCAAGTTTGCACTTATTCTTTATCCCCTTATAAGTACAAGCATGCCTTAAATTATCTTTAAAATATTGTTACGAATCTTTATAGTTGTACTAGAGATAACAAATTATTTTTGAAACCTTCCATATATCGAACTTCTAGAAGAATATGAATTGTAACATCATACATCTTTAAGTTTATAGTTACAATATCAACAACCTTTAGAGTATAATCATCATAATTATACCTAACTCACTTAAGTTTGGTTCACAATAATAGAACCCTTCTCTTATGTAGGATATATGAAAACTAGCTCCTAATTTGAAGAGTCATAAATTAAGTATTGACTTCTTACTTTCAATTATTATTGTTGCTTCAACACAAGAATATTTGTCATTATCTAAAGTGATTACAATGAAAAATTATCCTCTTTAAACTTCTCGATCTTAAATTTGGTTACCATTACCTCTTTCCCAAATATATAGAACATCCAAAAGCATATTCTATAATTAGTCCAACTGCTTGTATTCCTCCTTCCTCATTGCCCCACTAAGATGTGCCATGCGCCTCTTAGTGGATCCTAAAAGTCGAATGAAAGCTAAAAAGAGCAAAGCATCAGATGAATCATCGTTTTTAATTTCTTACAAGATGCCCATGCTTTCGATGTTCCAGTAATATAGCCTTAAAATATAGAAGTTAAGAAACAGTTACAAAATACACCAAATCATTTGTCGCATGTTAAAGTACAATGATACACCATATCAATTGTTTAGTTAATGAACTTGGTGGTTACTATACTGAACAATATCTTTATGACAGATACTATTTTCAAGTGTGAGGAGGAGATAATTGGAGGACTATGGATAAGAGTTGGATGAACAGTGTTAAGGTTTCCCATGAATACATTGATGGAGTGAGAATGTTTATGAATTTTGTGGCTGGAAAAAGGGCAAAGATTGTGAAATTTCATGCCCTTGTACATATTGCATTAATTATTATATGAGATCTCAGACGAATTTTTCTGACTATTTAATGCAATTTGGCATTGACCAATTGTCAGCCCCTGAAATTTTTTTCATTAGCTTAAGCATAATAGCTTATGGAATAAATGCATTGAGAGGAATTTGAGGGTATTTTCGGTATATG
>JANZXR010000073.1:56518-80608 GCA_027575705.1 Erythroxylum echinodendron | reverse complement strand
ACTTTCGAACACTCACCTTTATAACCAATGCCTTGAAGATCTCCTTTAACTTTACCAATTTCCAACAACTTTTCTAGATTTTCAGTACCTCTATTTAACATTCGCAATCCCTTTTCGGTACTTACTAATTTTATTCGAGCTTCACCAAGCTCATCCGATATCAATATCAGCTTCTTTTCTAATTCTTGTATGGTGTTCTTCATGGAGAGATTTTCTTGTTCTAATATTTCATTCGTTCTACACGTATTCACCCATTTTTCACACATAGCTTTGTGAGCCTCATAAATATTCTCCTTTCCATCATCTAGGCCACTTTTATCACTGTTATAATCTGATATTTGATCTTGAGCTGAATTGTTTTCGAAATTTTCCGATTTTCTCCCTTTTTCGACTTCAGTTACTTCCTTCTCAGTTACTGTTAAGCAAGTAACTGGACTTTTATTGTATAGGGCAACCAACGCTGAGCCATTAGCGATTTATTCTTTGCTGCTATATTGTCTAAGGCTAGGTCTGTCCTTCTTCATTATTTTCAGCCATTTACCAAATTTTCGTGTGAGTAGTACCAAGTCTTCGTCTTCCTCAAAATTTGTCATGTTTACGAAACTAGGATCTGCACCAACTTGCTAACAAGTTCTGAAATGGTGACCCACTTTGATACCAATTGAAAAACCGAAGGGGGTAGTCGTTTGGCAAACTTTCCAATTTGTTCCTCCCGAAAGGTTAAGCTCTACTGAAATAGTTTTGGAAGTCGTTGCAACACCAATACGCTGACTCACATAAACACCAACACAAAGTATACGCAGCCCATAAAAAAATCAATTAATAATTGTTGAGCCAATGAAGAATGATGCAGCCAAGAACTCACGCACAATCCCAAAAGACCAAATCTGGAAAATAAACACTTATCCACAGTGTTTGACATTTAGAACACGTGCACAGCCCAGAAAAACAAATCTGGAAAAATTCAACACCTTAACCCACTTAATTGTAGCTCTCACTAAATCACTACACACGCTATTCAGCTTTCACATCCCCTTCATGCACACCACTGCAGTCTTTATTATGTTGACAATTATCGCACATCCATATCCACTCAATGCTGCACACACATCACTTACTCAATACTGCACACACATGGAATAATGATGAAGCCCACACACGTTGGAGACTTACTTCAACAATAATAGGAGACAAGCCAGCAACATCTTGATTCAGCTACACAATTAAAAGCACTCTCCAACTACCAACACGCACACACACATGGATTCAATGCCACATATACACACGTTAACTGAATTACTGCACAACCCACTACTGCGCGCTCACCTCACAAGTTTTTATTCAGCTCTCTTCCCATATAGTCCTACAGCGGCACATATGGACATGAACACTATTATCACATACTCACTACGAGAGATAGATTTCTACCGCAAATTTTCGATATACACAAATCCTTCATATAATAAGAGTCCAACTTCAACTAAGAGTCCCACTTAAAGTAGAATTTTATCACAACTAGACCATTATCCAAATACCTTTTGAATCCAAGTCAATATCCAACTAATATCTTATATGTCCAATTAATAAATAATGCCAAAATTAAATAAAAGATATATTTCATATATCCTAACAATGTGGGAGTTGGTGGATACACCTAAAGGTAAAATCTATTAAGATAAAATGAATTTTCAAAATTAAATAATGTGTTGTTGGTTGTATTTAAAGGAATAACGAAAGAATAGTTATGAATGGATGTGAAGAATATGGTGTGACTTATGAAGACTCATTATCTCTTATTGCAATGTTTGAAGCTATGAAAACCTTCTTAGATAGATGACCACTTATGTTTAAATGGATTTATGAGTAGTAGTAATGAGCCTACTCTTTTCATGAACAGGTAAGCTACACATTTCTTATAATTTGCTTTTACGTTGAAGATATCATTTATACATGTTCATTTAGTACATTAATTGAATATTAAGCTCGGTTGGTATGATAAAGAAGTTTGAAATAAAATCTTCGAATTTACTACATAACTTTCTTAGTCAAAAAGTGTTACAAAAGGATTACACCTCTTTATATATATATATTGAAGTATGCTACTAATTTGCTTAAATGGTTTAATCAATTGAATTGTAAAAGAGCAACAGACAAACTCATGAACTTGAATGAAAAGATGTAAGTTGAAGATGATATTGATGTGGAGATTATGAGTATTTCAGAAGTTTGACAGCTGGACTGATATATTTAACTTATATGCAGTTCAATATTGAATTTTTACTCAACATTATTTGTTGAATCCTTCAACGTATCATCTTGGTGCGGTAAAGAGAATTTTGTCCCATATGCTTAGAACATTTAATTGTGTGAATTGGTTTGTTACAAATTTTGTTTTTCATTTATAAAATTTTCTCAAAAGGTAATTAAAAAGGTTTGTGGAAGAAAGAAAAATAACCTTAGGAAGAATTTGTCACCTTGGATATGGTGATGGAACTTGTAATTCTAATAGGTAAGCAACCATAGCTTTATCACCCCAAAGTTTAAATATATTACTACAACTTTAGCATCTTTTTTCAAGTTATGTTGATTAGATATTTACTACATGACTTTGGCCATAAACATAAAGTTGTAATGAATATTTTTTTTGACTATCAAATTATAGTTGTAATAAGTGAAAATTTAGTATACTATGAAAGAACAAAGCGCACATACATAGAATAAACTTCATCACTTGTTAGTTAGAGGTTAAGTATAGCTAAATTACTACAAAAATAATGAACAAATTGTTGTTGTTTCAAAAAAAGTAACTTCCTTTTGAAATTAGAACAAAGCTGAAGGATCGTATTCGCAGCGGAAACAAAAAATTGTTGCAATCCTAAATTCATTTATTACGTATTCATACTAATAATTAGAACATTCAAAAAACAAATACTTGAAATTTGTGAGAATTAATCAGTGATGACTTCGAAAATACGAAGTCTCTAGCACTCCACACCGAAAAATATGTCCTACTTTCAACATTTGATATAGCTATGGAGGATTTTAAAGAACTCTTTCTTCAAGAATGGAACAAAACAATTTTGTCTCTTTCTTTTTTTTTTTTAATTTTAAACGTAAAGAACACAAAAGAAGAATAAAGCTCCTTTCTTCCTTTTGCTATTTAGAACGTACGTACAACATAAGAGAAAAATAACTTCTTCTCTTCGTAAGGTTTTAATGTCATAAAAACCGAGAGAGTATCACATTTCTCTTCGTTTTTTAAGCGTTCAACAAACTGGAAGAGTATGTATTCTTTCTATCTTCACTACGTAAGTTTTAACATTTAAAACTTAAAAGACCAACAACTTCTATTTGTTTCTTAAACGTACGGAAAAATAAAAGAGACTAACCACACATCTCTTATCTTCGTTTTGTTTAAAAAATGTAAAACCAAAAACCATCCGACGCCTTTTTTTCCATTTTAATTAACTTCATTTTTAATTATTATTTTTATTTATAAAGGAAAGAAAATGAAACTATTTTATTTTATTCATTTATTTCGCACAAGAGAGTTTCCAATATTAATTATATTTTATAGATTATTTAATAAATTATCTAATAATAAATTAAATAATCATAAATAGAAAATATTACACTCGTAAGTATGTGACCACATAGGTTCGTCACTAAGCCGGTAGTAATTAATCCAATTAATTACTAATTAAGGTTGAAGTCTAACAACCTTACAAGGACGGGACCTGGTTAAGAATAATGTATTATTACCTTTCATCATTACAACTTTAGATTATCCTAAGGTATGGTTTAACTGTCAAACCCTATTAGATAAACAACTATATTACATGTCGATCATTAATGATTGGTGAATGACTTAAGAAACTCTTTTCCTCATTCATTCAATCGCCCTAGCCAAGGTCTTGAAACAACCATTAAGCTTAATGACAACATAGAGCTCAAACTCATTACCTAGAGTTGATGGATCCCTTCTTGACTTGCCACTAATCAGATAGGTACTTAATTATATCTAATGACCATTTAACTAGCATGTTTACATACTAGATGTCCGAAATCAAAACATAATAAGTGACCTATTGATTACTATGATGATCTCAATTCAAAGGAAAAATATACGTTTAAATCCTTATGAGAGTATCCCATTTGACAGTTCATAGGTAATATTAACCATTAGGAATTCTCAGTTTGGTCAGTTCAATGATCATATCTCCGTATGCATCATCTATATATGTAACTTAGTAAATGAGATCTAATAATATCCATCTAATAGATACTATTACATACATATAGATCTAACCAGATCATTAAAGTCCCTATTTGATGATCTTATGATTAATACACTTTTAAATTAAACCCTATAGACTTGACTCTCATTATTATAATCTCCATTATGATAGCAAGTGTATAAATTTAATCAAGGTTCTTATCATATTAGGATAAAAGCAATAAACATAATATGATAATATAATCATTTGCCATGTTATTAAACAAAGTTAATAATCATAAAACAAAGGTGTTCAATTTATTACATAACGATTGGGTCATGGCATACTTCTGACAATCTCCCACTTGACCTAGACCTAATTAGTCGTAAACTTTAATCTTATTTTTCACTTTTGCTTATCAAACTCTTTTGATACAAGTGCCTTAGTGAAGGGATCTACAACATTCTTTTTTCCTTCAGCCTTTTGAATTTGAACGTCTTCATGCTTAACAATTTCTCTAATCAAATGAAACTTCTGCAGAACATGTTTAGATCTTTGGTGTGACCTTGGTTCCTTAGCATGTGCAATAGCAACAGTATTGTCACACAATAAAGGAACAACTTCCTTTATCAAAGGAACTACACCAAGTTCAGTTAAGAACTTTTTCACCTAAGCAACTTCCTTAACTGTTGCATATAACTATGTATTCAGCTTTAGTAATTGAATTAGCTTGCTTGAAACTTTTCCAACTCACTACTCCTCACTCAAGGTGAAAGATAACTAGAGGTAGACTTGTTATCATCCTTATTTGATGCAAAGCTAGTATCAGTATAACCTATTAGCTTTAATTCATAGTCTCCATATATAAGGAATTGGTCTTTAGTTCTTATTAAATTCTTAAGGATGGTTTTAACCACTTTCTAATGTTTCTCACCTGAGTTACCTTAATACTACTTGCTATTCCTGGCGCGTAGGATACATCTAACCTAGTACATGTCATAGTATACATGATAGCTCCTACTGCACTGGCATATGGGACCCTACTCATGCCCTCTTTTTCTTCTAGGATTTTAGGACAATATTCCCTACTAAGAGAAATTCCAATGCCTATCTATAGATAACCTTTTCTGGAATTTTCCATGTAATACCTTTTTAAGATAGTATCAATGTACATGGACTGGGAGAGCCCTAGCGGCTTCCTTGATCTATCTCTATAGATCTTGATTCCAAGAATGTAAGCTACTTCTCCCAAATTCTTTATGGAGAACTATTCAAGTAGTTAAATCTTTGTTTTTGCATAGCTAGTACATCATTTCCTATTAGTAATATGTCATCTACATACAACACTGGGAAAATAATTATATTCCCACTAACCTTCTTGTACACACATGGCTCTTCGTCGCATATAACAAAATTGAACTTTTTGATTATTATATTGAAGTGAATATTCCAACTTCGTGAAGCTTGTTTTAATCCATAAATGGATCTTTATAGCTTACATATTTTATTAGGAGTAGATGGCATTGTGAAACCTTCTAGTTGAGTCATATAGACATCTTCCTTGCGCTTTTCGTTAAGAAAAGTTGTTTTAACATCCATTTTTCATATCTCATAATTATAATATGCAACTATAGCAAGTAGAATCCAAATAGATTTGACCATTGCCACAGGGAAAAAAGTTTCATCATAATCAATACCTTCTTTTTGATTATATCCCTTAGCAATTTGACGAGCTTTATAGGTTTTAACCTTCCTATCTGCTCCAATCTTTTTCTTAAATACCTATTTACATCCTATGGGTTTTATATCCTTTGAGGGATCAACCCAAATCCATATTTTGTTGATTCTCATAGATTCTAACTCAGATTCCATAGCCTTAATCCACTTCTCACGATCTGGACTTGCCATAGCCTCTTCGTAAGTCTTATGGTCATCATCAATAAGTGGGATATCATTAGTATGATTATCCTCGTCACCTTGCACCATTAAGTTTAATATATCTGGTGTATGATGATCCTTAGTAGACCATCTAAGAGGCTCAGGTACAATAGGTTCTTCCTCTACTTGATCTTGTTATTGCATTAGTTCTTGGGCAGGTTCATTAGCTAGTCCATTCTCCTCAACAGTTAAGGCTGGTACCCTTTATGTCAACTTCAAGACATCAAGTAAAGGCTGCTCAACATGCATCTTATACTCTTGAGCTTGTGTTGACTCATCAGAATCTTGAATTTCATCAAGATCTATTTGTACACTATGATTTCCTCCATTAAGGAACTCCCTTTCTAAAAAGGTTGCATTTCTAGCTACAAACACTTTATGTTTAAAAGGGTGATAGAAATAGCATCCCATAGTTTCCTTGGGATAGCCAATAACTCTACACTTGACAGACATCACTTTAAGCTTATTTGGCAGCAATCTCTTGACATACGTTGGACAACCCAAACCTCTGAATGTTTTAAGTTAAGCTTACGTCCTTTCCACATCTTATATGGAGTTTTGGTGACTGCGTTAGTGGGAACTTTATTTAATAAATAAGCAGCAGGTTCTAAAGCATATCCCCATAGGAAGATAGGAAAATCAGTGAACCACATCATGGATCTCACCATATCTAGTAAAATTTGATTTCTCCATTCTAAACACCATTGCGCTGTAGTGTTCCTGGAGAAGTCCACTGAGACAAGATTCCATCTTGCCTTAGATAATCAACAAAATCATCACTAATATACTCACCGCTATAGTTAGATCTTAGTGCCTTTATACTCTTACCAGTTTGTTATTCAACTTCACTACGGAATCTTTTGCATAATAATGGTTATGATCTTGTGAAAAATTTATATGTTGTCTTTGTCAATATGTGATATTGCAAAAATGGGTTATAAATTGTAGGATATGAAAAAATTAATAAAAGGAAAATAAAATATGCAATACCTAACTTAAAACTCATTCATATCTATACCTATGCTCAATTCAAAACTTGTCAAAAACTAGCTAATTGTTTATTTTCTTTCTTGCAGGTCATGTTTTGTATTGATGAGCATTGATAATTGTCCAACATCATTTGTCTTCTTTATAGTTTGCGATTGTCCGTCTGTCAACATAAGTCGTTCAACTACCTAATGTCTACAATGTGATCGATTTTATGTTGTTCTTTGCAATTTTACCTCCAACAATGATGGATGAGTTTTTAGGCTAGGGTTTAATATTCCAAGTATTTATGTTCATCATTGTTTAAATTGAAACATAAAAACTTTAACTTCAATATGATACAATTCTTTGCATAATAACCCCCTAGGATAATATATAGGTTTGAAACCCGTGATGTAGCTCCATGAGGCTTATCAATGAAAATTTCTATGAGCCTAGGAGTCACAGTGAGAAGTTATAAATTGTAGTTCACTTATAATAATTTATTTTGATGCAAAAAAAGTCTATAGGGAGGAAACCTACACCTTGTTAACTTTTTTTACACACTCACACCAAGAAATATGATGGTGTGACCTTCATCAACACCTGATGCAGACAACTTCATGTATGTAAAATATATACTTTAATATTAATTCTTGAAAATTATCACTTATTAATACAAACAATAATAATAATAGGACCAAATACAAGAAAGCATTAAACGATAGTCTCAGAACTCTAAAACTGTTGATGAGAGTCAAGCATATCTTGATGCAGTGGATGATAAGGACTGTCGTAGAAGGATTTTTGACTTAGGTTTATTTGCAAATACATGCTATTCACAATCCTCCTCATCCTCTATAGCTAGATCTAGTAGGCGGTCTGCATCAAATAAGAAAGTCGTTTAGCTTGAGAGCACAGTAGAGAGACTGATGGAGTGCATAACTCAGCTCCATAATAAGGTGGATGAGTTTAAAGAAAGGGACAGAACCTCATCGTAGTAGTCAAAGCATTCGCCTTCACCACCTGCATAACTTAGATTGATAAGTGAATGTATTTGATAGTCTGCTACTCTTAAGTTTTTGTATGAATTCTTAATTGATAATTATTTTCAAGATACTTATTCGTGTACATTATAATTTATATATTATATTGCCAATTAAGATAATGTTTACTTTTATATTTATCAATTAATATTATATTATTTATAGAAATTAAATGTACAAAAAGATCAAAACATTATCAACAGAAAACTTAGGTAGGAAGTGAGAAACGACAGTAGATATTTTATCATAGCTATATTTCCAGATGGAATTACAATATTTCGTTGATAAAAATTTAGTGATGAAAAATGTTGTCCATCGGTAAATTTAACGATGAAATGTTATACGTCTGCTGGTAAATTAAGCGACGGACTTACAATTTACTGGTAATAAATTCACCGACGAAATATTGTGTCCGACGGAATATTGTGAATTAGTGACCGAATAACAAAATTCCATCGCTAAAATTACTGACAAATATACAAAATTCTGTTGCAAATTTCTACTATCCATCGCTAAAATTTACCTACGGTCATTTTTCCGACAACTCTTTCCATCGCCAAATTTGTTTCCCAACATAAAATCTTTATTCTTCATCAGTAATTTTTGTCGCTAAAACCTATCTTTTTTGTAGTAGAAAACACATTTCAAATGCCATAAAGGTGAATTTAACTCTATCAGAATAATGCAGTCAGTATTGAATTAGCCAATAAAAAACATCTTATGAGGTTGGTGAAAAGGGAAAAAAGAAAAAAAGGTTAGTTGGGCAAGTTTCAGTGCAATGGTCTTCAAAAAATAATATTAGAGAATTCTTATATATACGACTTGCAATAGCAATATTTTGATGTCAATCTTGTGGACGTACAGAGGCAACGCTAAAACTAGTAATAAGAAGTTAAGGTAAATGAGAAAGAGGAAAGACGTATTCGATATCCTGTGTGGAAAGAAGTAGGATACAATGTTTTCGAATTTAGAAGAGTTGGTATACAATGCTAATTACTCAACTCTCCAAATGGTTAAAAAATTTAACTGGTTCGACCAATTCAACCTTAAAAATTTTGAACAATCTAATTTTTTAGTTTGGTTTTTAACTTTTCAGTTCAATTTGTTTTTTTGATTCTTGTTATTAAAAAATGATTAATTAATTAATTAATTAATAATTTTTTATAAATTAATTAATTTTTATTTAATAATTTTTTAATTAAACTTAAAATTTTTCAATAGATAAGGACAATTTCTTTTAAGTTGAACCTTTTAAACCTTAAACTTCCTATCTTAACGGTTTAACTTTCAATCTGATTTTTAAAACAGTAGTAAAAAGGGAATTGGGGGAATATCAACATCTATAACAAGTTGTCGAATAACAATTGTAACCAATTTTTGTACTTTGAATATAATTATTACTTCTTTTCTCTTCTCACTATCATTCTTTTATGAAACTTTAATTTCCAATTAAAAACCCTTGTTCTAAAATCCATGAAATTTTAGTGTTATTATAGCCTCAAAATATGCTGTTAACCCTTTAAGCTTCTAGGGTTTACAAAGATAATGAGGTATATAATATGTTTGTTAAAATATATATTTAACGTACATGCTATTAGAATCAAAATAAGGCTAATTAAATGAAAAAATCTCACATGATATTGCATTTTTTAAAAGTCTATATAAGAGATATGAATTTAGTATATTAGATAGTTAGAGCAAAACACGATTCATATGAATGGTCTAACGTTTTCATTATATATAGCATATGTAATTTAATTGCATATGCAAAATGTAATCTCTAAATGACAGGTTAGAGGATACGTAGAGGAATGAAAATGTATTTAGCAGAGTGAGAGGCACGGGGGCTGTTAGACTCCTAAGTCCAGAATACGGGTTCGACGAGGGAACAAGGCAAAGTCCTGTGAGTTGGCGAACTAAGTCATGCGAGATCTGAGGGTGCGCGAAGAAACTTGACCTCGGAGGGGTAGGTCGGACGTATGTAAAACGTGCGAGGTTTTATACTAACTTAGTTTGTGACTTGTACTTAGTCATAAAGTGACGAGATTGCACCATGAAGTGAACTGGATCATGAAAGATGGACTTATCTGTAGACGTGCATTAACGAACCTATATGCGGATAGGCCTTGGTGAACACATCAGCAGTGATGTGGCAACTATGGATGATGTGGCACATGATGATGTGGCGGATAAGATCGCAGTGGATAAACATCAACTTTAAGAGATAAAGACCATCTGGAAGGATCATCTGAAGATAGAGGAGATCTTCGCAGATAAGGATAATCATTCCTAAATAGGATAATCTTTTAAATATAATATAACCTAATCCTATTGAAAATAAGATAGGATAAGATTGTAATCTTAGCCAGTAAAGTTCTATTAGGAATCTTAGTCATCTGGAGGAGCCTATAAATAACTCATTAGAGGTAAGAGCTATTCATAAAGAGAGGGAATCAGTGAGAGAGCTCATTAAGAGAAATCACTAAGGGTAGAGAGCTTTGAGAGTTGAGAGCTTTTGGGGGAGTTCTCATTGTAAGGGCTTTGAGCAGGGAGTTCCTTGAGAGTGCTTCGAGAAAGAGGTACTTGTGTCTTTTGTTAACATTTTGTGGAGAGTTAAGGAAAGAGTAGCGTCAGTTATATATATATATATATATCTTGTTGCTTTCTTACTCTATTTTACACTTGTGTTATTTTGTGTGTGAAAGAATCACTTTCAACACTAGGATGCACGTAAGGTGTTCGAGGGCTAACGAAATTGTTCGGCTACATTCACGCGAGAAAGCTAAATCTTGCTTAAGCGGAACGAAGCGGGATTGCCGCATGAAGGTGGGTGTGACTTGTGGTCAAAATTCGAGTCCAAAGTAGACCTTTGTGACAGTTGGTATCAGAGCTAATCTAGAGCGATGGCTGGCGGAAGTAATCTGACGGAAAGGGTTACCCGAATGGAGGCAATTCTTGAGTCTCTAACCCCAACAAATGCAGGAGTAGTTCCTTTGTTAAAACGTATTGTAGCTTTGGAGAGAGAACTTCAAGCAACTATAAGAGTGCTCGAGGAACAGATGAAGGCTTGTGAGGAGATAGGTTATGATTTGTTGGTGCTCAAACGTATGATGGCAAAGCACGAGACGGGTATCCGAGTGGAAAGCACTATGGTAAAGGTGCGAGAGTCATAAGTTTTCAATGGCAAACGGAGTACCAAGAAGCTCGAAAATTTTCTGTGAGACATAGACCAGTAATTTGCAGCGACAAAGGTGACGGACTCGGAGAAGGTGTCAATCACAGCAATGTACATGGTGGGTGATGCCAAGCTGTGGTGGAGGACGAGGACCTCTAACGACATCAGTGTGAGGAGACCTCCCATCGACACTTGGGAGAAGAAGAAGAAGGAGCTAACGGACCAGTTCCTACCCAATAACACTTTATGGCTCGTGAGGGAAGCTTTGAAGTGGTTGAAGCAAGATGGCTCAGTGAGTGATTATGTAAGGGAGTTCATATTGGTGATGTTGGATGTGCGAAACATGTCGGAGGAAGACAAGTTGTTCAACTTCATTAGCGGCTTGCAAGATTGGGCACAAATGGAGCTTCGAAGGCAAAATGTGAAGGACTTCCCTAGCGCAATAGAGACAACAGATGCCTTGGTGGATCTTCAATTGCCACCACCAATTCTACCTAACAGAGAGGGAAAGAAAAACGGTAGAACCCGAGATGGCAAGGAGAAAGGCAAAGAGAAGGTGGGAGAATCTTCTCAATATAAGAAGAAGCAATCGAAGGGAAAGGTTGCATGCTTCATTTGCGGTAGCCGCACTATGCTCGAGAATGCCCACGGAAGAAGAAGTGTGATGAGCAGATAAACTCCATAGTAGTGAAGGAAAAAGGAGGGAGTGATGAAGATGACTCGGGGGAAGAAGCCATCAATAGCATTGCGTATTTGAATGTTATGGGCCTCGTGGAGGAGGATTCATGCAAAAAGAAACTCGACGGAAAGAGAAAGTGGTACTTTGGAGAGGTACCAATGGAAGAGAAGGCTTGCTCTAGTCTTCGACCGTTGGCGAAGGAGTCTTCGAGGGAACCGCTTATGGAGGAGTGCCCACAAATTATTTCGACGCGGGCGTCGAAGTCTTCTAGTGGAGGTTCTTTGTTAGACCTCTAAGTCTAGAATACAGGTTCGTGCGAGTGTTGGCGAGCCTTGGCCAATGCTTGGCATGCAGGTCGGTACAAGAAAGGCGTGTTGATGAGGGAACAAGGCCAAGTCTTGTGAGTTGGTGAACTAAGTCATGCGAGATCTGAGGATGCGCTAAGACATTTGACTTCGAAGAGGCAGGTCGGAAGTATGTAAAACGTGCAAGGTTTTATACTAACTCGGTTTGTGACTTGTACTTAATCATGGAGCGACGAGATTGCACCATGAAGTGCACTAGATCATGAAAGATGGACTTATCCATAAACGTGCATTAATAGACCTATGTGCGGATAGGCTTTGGTGAGCACATCAGCAGTGATGAGGCAACTGTGAATGATGTGGCACATGATGACGTAGCGGATAAAATCACAGTGGATGAACATCAACTTTAAAAAATAAAGATCATCTGAAAGGCTCATCTGAAGATAGAGAAGATCTTCGCAGATAAGGATAATCATTCCTAGATAGGGTAATCTTTTAAATATGATGTAACTTAATCCTATTAAGGATAAGATAAGATAAGATTGTGATCATAGCCAGTAAAGTTCTATTATGAGTTTTAGTCATCTGGAGGAGCCTATAAATAGTTCATTAGAGGTGAGAGCTATTCGGAGAGAGAGGGAATCAGTGAGAGAGCTCATTGAGAGAAATCACTCAATAGAGAGCTTTGAGAATTGAGAGCTTTGGGGAGAGTTCTCATTGTAAGGGCTTCGAGTAGGAAGTTCCTTGAGAGTGCTTCGAGAAGAATGTACTTGTGTCTTTTGTTAACATTTTGTGGAGAGTTAAGAAAAGAGTAGCTTCGGCTACATATATATATATCTCTTATTGCTTTTTTATTCTATTTTACACTTATGTTATTTTGTGTGTGAGAGAAATACTTTAAATACTAGTGTGTACGAGAGATGTTCGAGAGTTAACGGAATTATTTGGCTACATTCACCTGAGAAGGCTGAATTTTGCTTAAGCGGGCTGAAGCGGAATTGCGCCACGAAAGTGGGTATAACTTGTGATAAAAGTTCGAATCTAAAGTAGACCTTTGTGACAAGGGGTATGATATCAAGGGACTAACCAGAGGGCTCTAATCATTATCAAACGTCCCCCTTCCGGGAACAGATCTGCTGCTCCCACATCCAATTTATTAGATGGATGGGATCTTTTAAGAACAGGGAACTAGGTTATTTAGGAACAGCCGACTTAGTGTCCCCCTTCGCTGCTAAGAAAACCAAGCATCGAAGAACAATGCGTCTCCAAATAACATCTCATTGCGCTTTAAATTTTAGTCAACAGAGGCATTGAATCACCTGTTCAACTTCAGCGTCTTAGTTTCTATGAAGTGGACGGTAAAGAGCCGATGACCAAGCAGTAATTGGATCAAAAGTGCAATTATGTTTTGATTAGAGAACCGTCGTTGCTGCGACGTTGAACAATTTAGTCCGGCTGGTAAGAAGGTTTAAGTAAAACTCCGAGTGAACATACGGACCAAGAGAAATGAGCGTGGACCACAAAAATAGAAGCCATTTGTGAACTTACTCTAAATTTTGTTTGTATAGCCACCGTAAATAGTTACGTTGACACACAAGAATTTTTTTGACGATATATTCAAACAGAAAAATTTATATCCGTCTCTGCATGGACTTGAAAAGAGTTCATTTTCATGTTTCTCCTTTTCCCATCACCATATCTATTTACAATGGAAACAAATCAATTAAGAAAATCACGCAATAACAACTCAAAACAAAAAGAAGACCAATGACCAGATCAACAAAGCCCTATTATGCAAATACAAGCTCAATAGCCTCTCCTAGCATTCAAGAACAAGCTCAACAGCTACTTTATCATTCCTCTACGGTTTATGCTGAGCATAAATTGATGAACGCACTGCATTGAGTGAGGAGAGAGCTTTTCCATTCACAACAACTTGCTCTACAAAGTCAACCCGAATTGACTTGAACTGGAAATGCTGGTCGAAAGAATTGGGAAAACAAAAATTAGGATCACGTGAATCATGAACCAAATCATATATGATCACATCTAACAAAAACAAAAAATCACAGGTTGTCAGCAAATCTGGAACTGAAACAGATTCGCCTTCTATGCGTTACGACTTGGTTACCACATTGGAACCAAGATGAACATTACAAATTACAATGTATATATATATATATATATGTATATACCTTTTCCTTCCACGCAAAATCAACACAACGGTAATAAGGTTCCAAAAGCATCAGCTCATCTTCTTCTTTAATCTGCAAGCGAAAAATTCCCTGGTTGTATTAGTCAAAGTGCCAGAAGGCAAGAGGAGAGTATAGTATTTGCTGTTTTTGCAACGGAAATCAGCTCAAATACAAAAAGTCTCACAATGTTGAGATTTACATGAGGGTCAGCCATACGTCACCAAATTTTCACTAGACCCGTGATCTTTACCCATCTTACCCATTCCCATTCACGTAAAATCAAAGCTCACCTAGGAAAGCTACCTACTTATGAATCATGGATGTAAGTAAAAAAATATTAAAAAGTCAACCCAAAAAATATTCATGATTATATTACATATTTTGCCGAATCTTGTTAATAAAATAGTATAACAGGTCTAAAGCATCCAATGAAAGATGGGAATATATTTTAAAGAATTAAAAATTGAGATGGTAAAAGGGCAATCATGCACCCTTGATCCCCAAGAACAATGTTTCAGATAATCATTTAAAAGGAAAAAATAAAAGCTAATCCTTACCGCATCACTCCGCATACCGTACACTGATAGAACAAAGCACATCTGACTTGAATCACAAACCAAATAGTACCTGCATAAGAAAAAACAGAGATACAGAGAATAAATAGATCGTGTACAAAAAATCATTATCCTCACTTACGCCCATGATTTCAGGGAAACATAATACATGGAAAAACCACACACCCCCTTTGCATGTCAACCATGCACTGATACAGACAGTTCAAGCTATCAATCAATTAGAGGTGCTATTATCTAAGCTCCAGTAGCATTGGTACAGATGAAGTTTGCTCAATGAAAAATGAATAAATTGAATTCATCAAAGTACTTACAGAGGAGTGACATTCTCATGCTTAACAAAGAAGAGAACTTTTCCGACAATTGCTACTGCTTTGTTCAGGCCATCTGACAACCTGTCTAGACTGGTTCTTTTATATGAGGAATTCACTGACAATGAAGATGTACATAAATGTTTAATAGCTTCATTTTAGGGAGAGAAAGCTAAAAGCCCATCACATGCCATTAGGAACAAGAAGTTAAGTAACTTACAATTTACAGTAGACAAAGATGATGTTAAAGCTGCAACACGTTTAGATTTAGCATGTCCCTGTAAATTAAAATATTTACAAATCAGCTCCATTATTTAATAAGAATGTTGTTCTTATTCTTCCAGACCTGAGAGCTATAGAAAACATCCCCCCTTTGACAATTTCATTCCGATAAGCAAATACACAGCATAAGGTTACAATTACTTCAGTAGAGGATTTTGTATATTGAAATTTTTTAAAAGTGAAATACTTTTCTATATTCTGCTGTACAAAATAAATGATATCACAAATTTAACATTTTTGCTCGCTGTACCATACAGTAAGTATTGGAAAGTTATCTGAAACTACTGGTGCTGCAACAATGCATGAACTGGAATATTAGGCTTCTTAAAATTTCAATAACTTGAGAAAAACAGAAAAAAGCATTACCCGCAACAAAGATTCCAACTTATTGAGAACATTAACCATCCGATGGACCTCTTCAGTAGCATTGAGACTAGGATCCTTTAGGGCAGCAGCTTCAAACCCACTAAGGGCTCTCTCATAATTCTCCAGATACTTGTTTACCTGATAATAGGAAATCAGTTATGTTATTACAGAACATATTAGTTGGTTACATCTACTATGCCTCTGAATGAGTAGGAGAAACAATACCCATTGAAATTACATAGTAGAAGTAATTCAACAGAAACCAGTCAAAATGAAAGAGAACCATACTATTCAAAATCCTCTTTCATTGGCAAACAGGAACAGTCTTAAGGAGAAAATGAGACTGTTCCTCACAGGGAAGTTGTGACATCACATCATTTTATTCCATCCAACTTTGATACTTTCATGTTTCTATTTCCTTATAATTCTGATAAGATGCAGATGAGTAGCTTTCAACTTGAATCTCAATGATCCATAGGTGTATATAACAGTGCAGACAGGTTTCACAATACCTGGCTATTGATTTATGTATTAAATATGAAACTAATTATTTAATTGAAGCCTAGCAAGATAAATACGCAACCTGAGCAGCAGAAGAAAATTAAACGGGAGAAAGGTGAAATCTCCATATTAAGGCAATTACAAATATTTCTTCCTGGAACTTATCACTTAAAAATGTTGAAATAACAGAAATTAAGCTTACAGTGGCACAATTAAAATATAAGTCTGGGTTGTCCTTCATGCTTTGATCCTTCTCCTGAAATGATCAATATGCTTACTACATGAAGATTTCAGAAGAAAAGGAGAAAAAAGAGCAGAAATATTTTATATTGTAAATAACCAGAAATGATTGTTAAGCACCATATAATAAAATAGATAATTACAAGCAACTTCTATTCACACTTACAGCATGTTGATATGCTTTTAAAGATTGCATAAGTTTGCTGTGATCCCATGCTCCAGAGACAAAAAAACTTGTAAGCAATGCATTTCCAAGGTTGTCTGTCAGTAAGATAAAATAGTGTCAAGGAAGGTGAAAGGGAGGTTAAGAGAGAATGTTCGTGTTCATATAACATAAAAACATATAGAAGCTAAGTAGCACAAACGATGCTTAAATTTGAAGCTCAAGAGCTAAAGAACATGAAACTTCACTGTCGACGTGAGCTCCTTGTAGGCTAAGAGAGTATGTTCATGTTCATACAACATGAAAACATATAGAAGCTAAATAGCACGAACAATGCTTAAATTTGAAGCTCAAGCACTAAAGAACATGAAGCTTCACTATTGACGTGAGCTCATTGTAGGCTAAGAGCGTATGTTCATGTTCATATAACATAAAAACATATAGAAGCTAAGTAGCACGAACAACGCTTAAATTTGAAGCTCAAGCACAAAAGAACATGAAACTTCACTATCAACATGAGCTCATTGTAAGCTAGCAAATTAGAGGTCAAGGCACATTGATATGTACATAGGAAGATTTGCATACCAAGAAATAGAGCTTTTAGTGGAAGGCTGGACTAATGTTGTCAGTCACTGGGATACCATTCACTTCTAGGTGGTTCACTTGAAACTTGAATTGTAAAAAAATTTACATTGAGTACTCAGATGAAGGCTGACTTTTAAACAGGTAGTTTATTTCTGGAACATGAATAATGTGGCAATGAGGAGCATGGCAACATGGGGATACCAAAGAAGAGGCAACGTGTTAAACTTTTTTGATGGAGATGGCACCCAATTTACTTGTTCCCCAACCATGGAATAATTAAACTGGCAGAAACCATATATGCTGAACCCACAGAAAGTAATGGGAAGGAGGCCGAAATTTAGAATATATTCCTTACAATGCAGCTAGAAATAGGAAAATTATTAAAGTTATGAAACAAACTACGTTTACAATCACTACAACAGGAAGTACATTAGAAAGGTGCAAAGTACACCCAAAACATCAAGAAAATTGGAATACATGTTAGTAAGTGGCCGTAAATAATAGGATCTTACACCAAGAATTGCCATCCTTAACATCCAAAGCAATGGCGTCTTTGGCATGTTTAATACTTTCCTCAACAATTTCTGCCTGATTTTCAGAACCTATATAAAAAGGAATATGTTTCTTAAGCACATTATAAAGGAAATTTTAAAAAGACCAAGACCACTGCCTTGCAAGTAAGAGGAGCACAACATTCCCGCCTTCATTCACTTATAGTTTATGGACCATTATTAATGCTTCACTTGGCAATTGTCCAACTTTCTACAAAGGTCATAGTGGCATACGACAGCATATATAAATCCACTTTTCCGTTTGCAACTAGTTTAGCACTAATACACAGGTACAAGCTTTCTCGTCATGAGTAAAACAAACTTTGGACAAAATCTTCAACATTGTTTAGAGTTGCTCCTTTATTTGCAGCTTAATTCATGAAGAGATGTATTCATATATGAACGGTAAAATCATAACAGTATACCACCTTACAGCTACATTTTATTCATTTCACATTTCTACAATATAATTCATCTCTTTATGCTAAAAAGAAATGGTAAAACAAAGAGCAGGCAAGTGATTGATCAAGTTT
Source organism: Erythroxylum echinodendron (assembly GCA_027575705.1). NCBI lineage: Eukaryota > Viridiplantae > Streptophyta > Magnoliopsida > Malpighiales > Erythroxylaceae > Erythroxylum > Erythroxylum echinodendron. Next base: position 61,980 of record JANZXR010000073.1, on the reverse strand, counting down.
AGAGTTTAACACAATTTCCAAACAATCATCCCCAAAAAGCAATTAAATGAAATAAAAGTCAAGAACAATTATTTCGATTGAAGTGGCCAGTCAAGAATATCTTAAAAGGCTGAATTTTTCTCATGCTTTATAGGAAAACCCAAGTCACGTACTATGCAATTGCATAAATTAAAAAAAAAAATTCTGAATTGATATGGGAAAGAATCAACCTGGAAAATTATACTTGGTTCTCCAAAAAGCACTATAAGCAAACAAATAGGAACATGATAAGCCTCAAATACATAGGACTGAGAGTTAAGAAAATTCCTCGCCTTGGGCCATTCTTCTTTCAAGCATTGATAGCAAACAAAGTATTTTCTTGTTTGGACCCTACATGGTGAAGAAGATAAAAAAATTATGGATCAGCATCTAAATCAAGAACAATGACATCTAGATTAAATGAGACATGATGTTTTTTCTTTCGGTAAATTGGAAAAGAATGACAAGTGATACTTTAAAAAAGAATTTAATATCATAAAGAACCTTGCTAAGAGCAAGATTGAAACAATTCTTTGCTGACGGTAGATCTCCTTTCTTCCAAATGCAGCTACCCAAACAAAGCCAAGCATCTGCTAGAGATGGATTCAACTTGACCTAGAGCATGAACTCAACAGTTTTAAACCAAAATCCTAAACCAGTGTTGTTACACGCCAAACAAGTAGAAATATCAATTTGTTTTCATTACAGCTTTTGAGAGATGGTCCTCTGCATCTTTCCTATAGTCAGGTACTACATCCAATACCTTCCCCCTCAGATATTCATATTTCGCACGTTGCAGAGGTGATCTCCTTTGTTCTAAGAAAACCACAACAACCTTGGCTCAGTAAGAACAAATTTATTGTGTTATTGAGAGACAACAAAAGAAAATCTGCAATTTCTTAAGCCAATTCCATTTAGCACCAAACCAAGATGCATTTCTTTCAGTCGACAATTCTTTGCATTACAGTATCACAAATGTTTAAGTATCTGAAAGTTCAAGAATCCCAAATTGAAAATGGATGAGTAGGCAGTAAAAGCAATGCAGTCTCTCAACTCAGGGGTCATAAAATCAATGCTAGATAAGAAAATTGAATGTCACTTAATAGCAAACTAAGAAATCTTAACGAAAGAAGCAAACAAAGAAAAAGCACCAAGCTTTTATCAAGACTGAAAAACTCACTCACACTAACGAAAATTTATCAGTTTAGGTTGCGGAGATAAAAATATGGCGATTAAAAGTAACGAAGAAGAATGAGAAAGAAAGAGTACCAAGAGGAATGGAATCGAGAAGCTTGAGAGAGATATCGGATTGAGAGTGCAATTTGGAGAGTTTGTCAAGTGGGTTTGGGGGGAAGTAAGTGTCCCGAATTGTATAGAGATCATCTGCCGTTTTAATCGCCATTGCCCACACATCTTCTTCGCCTGGTTGACCTTCTTCGACCATTTCCCTTACGCTGCTCATCTCTCTCTTCTCTGTACAAGTGTGTCTCCAGTGCAAGAGAAAGAAGGACCAGACAGACAACGACTTACAAACCGTCTGGTAATTCGTACCTGAATTGTATCTGAGGATGTCTGGAACGCCGTCAAATCAATGGAACTGCTTGGAAATAGGATGTACTGGAAACTGGACCACTTTGCTTGCGATATCCCCAAAAATGGGCTGCCAGTGAACAAGCCCACTTGACAGTCCCTCTTCATTTCAAGACTTAATTAATAAAATAGATTCTTTTCATTCTAACGACCATCTCCTTCATGCTGGTGGATAAATTAGTGGTTACCTCCCTTAGCTAGTAAAGTCAACCTGATCTGTAGAACAGTTTTTGGAGAGACCTCATCGATGCTTTTGTTTGCTTGTCTAAATATTCTGTTATTCCTTTCCTTCCATATGTTGTAGAACAATGTACTCCAACCGATCTTAACAACCTTGTAATTAGTCAGATTCTTCATTTTGATTCTCATCATCACTTAAACAGTATCCTCCTAGGTTGATGTTGGACTACTAATTTAACTTTATAGAAACCTTAAAGTTAAATTAGCCATAAAATTATTCAGTCCTTCATCGTCTCTGTTGGCACTCTTTTATTTGTTTTACTTTGCTAGTTTCCTCGCGTAGCCTTGCTGGCTTCCTCAACTTGCTTTGTCTTGGATTTCCCCATTTGGCCGCCTGCTCCTTCAACATCTATACATGTATGTATTTCCCCATTTACCGTCTACTTCTTCCCCTTTATCTGCATTGTTTGTGCAGGAATGATCTATTTTACTTCATTGCTTATGGCATGTTCTATGTTCTTACACTAAGTCTAAGAGGCTGTTAAGTGAAACTATGATTGAAAAAGCTAACAGTAGGAATTTTCTATGAATTGGGAATTGGGAACTTTTTGTCCATCTTTAAACAAGTTAATAACCCTCAGTTATATATATAAAGAAACTTCTAACTAAGTTAGTACGTTATTCATTTTGTTGTATATATGTGTTGAAATACTTAGATTAAGCATATGAAGTTTTATCTATGCAACCTACCTTTAGAGATGATAAAACTTTTCCTGATTCCTAAAATCATTGGCACATCTGTTGGACTAGATAACGAGTGATTCTTGGAAAGTAAAATTATAGTTGTATTGCAATTTTATCCAAATGAAATTTCGACCATTAATAAGAAAAAGAATATTTCTTCACTTTTACAAGTAGATCATTGAGGGAATAGGTATTAGTATAGAAATTGGTCATTACATTTTGACAATAGGACTGAGGCTCCATACTATAATGATTTTTACTACAGTAATATTTTTTGAGATATTGGTGCTCTTGAGAAAAGTTTTACATATATCTTTGAAATGTCAGAGAATGTAACAATCACTAATCATTTACTTGAAAAGGGTCAAACAATTATCAGAATTGTTTAGTTTCCATAATAAATTATTTTTAAATGTGTTAATCATATTTAAAATGCATATGTGAACATAAAGGTACATTAGTAATAAGTCCATGTTTGGTTTGTTGTTACATAGTCAAACAACATTCATTTGGGCTATTTAACTACTTTTAAGTTTAATCATCTTATATATTGTGGAAAAATATGGGTGCAAATAAAATATATGTAGCTTTTATTGCTTCCAAACCTGTTATATACTTGACATAGGAAGAGTGTCAAGATATTGTTAGTAGATTTAAGAATACTATTTATTATTATTTCAATAATTTAATATGATTTGAAAGGAAATACTTTTAATTTTGTCGAGAGAAGGCATTATGTTCAATAGTAAAATGAGATTAGTATTTTTTGTTGTTATTATATGGAGTAAATAATATAAATATCGTGATCTTTAGTAATTTTTTAATTTCCCTATATTGATTGATGGTACTATAATGATAAGACGAAGTTATGGATATCAAATACTAAGCTTAATATTTGTCAACATTTTTATGAATCTAATAATATAAATGTGAGTATTACCCTTATTACTTTATCAATATTAAGACAAATGTGAGTATTTCAATTATAGCTTTGATGATGTTAATGTTATACAACTAATTAATGATCATTCAAATTGTAGGTGTCTTTTAGCTGTATAGTCTTAACCATAGAGTTGAAGCTTTATTGCCGTAAAAGATTTTGCTAATACATCTTTTGTATGTTTAGGTTAGACTCTTACGTGCAAGATTCATTATTGCATGTAAGAAGCGAGTTTATATATTAATTCACAAACATTTCAAAATAAATTTAATATAAATGTGATATTTGTGTTTTTATTTTTATTTTTATTTTATAGGCTCTATATGATTATATGTCTTGGACATTTGATGCATCTTAATAAAAATCATTCTTGAAATAACTACTCTTATGACTTTATATTCATATCTTTAAACACTCCTAGTTATGCATTTTGGTAACATTCAATGTATTTATAAATATTCATATTCCAAAGTAGTAGTATTTCACTAAGCTCTAACTTTGTATTTCTTTATTCATATTCCGATGCCTTATGACTTGTTCAAATACAATTGTGTGATATAAGAAGGTTATAAAAGGTGCTTAAAAGTCATGAAGCTACATAGTAAAATAAATTAAAAAAAGTTCAAAAAAATATGCATAAATAGGCCCTTTTTCATTAGCTATTATCTTTAGTAAAAGCCAACATATTAATGCCAATGAAACATTAAGAAAAGAAATTAATTAAATATTGAAATACAATTGTGTTAGAAAAGGTTATGAAGCATTCATATACCTTTTTTCATTAGGAACTACTATTAAAAAAAGTTCAAAGAAAATATGCATAACCTTTTCCATTAGGGACTCTCATGAATAAAAAATAGTTCAAAAGAATGTCTTTTATCTGCATTTCTCACTAGAGTTCAAGATGAAAGACCTCTAGCACAAATATACCAATCTAATATAGTCGTTGAGCAAATATAAAGCAGTTAAAGGAATATTACATATCGACAACACAATCTCTTCACATAATGGTCAAATCAATTTCGAACTCACAATATAATGTTTAAATCATCAATTTCTAAAACACAACATAATGTTCAGATTCTCAACTAAATCATAATATAAAGTTTAAATTCTCATCCAAATTATAACAAACTATTCAAATTATCAACCAAATTACAACATAATGTTCAAATCATCAATTTCTAAAGCACAATTTAATGTTTGAATTCTTAACAAAATAAGAACATCAAGTTCAAATCCTCATCCACATCATAACATAATATTTAAATTATTAATGAAATCATAATATAATATTTATACCCTCAACCATATCACTATACAATGCTCAAACACGATTCATTTTTTTGTTGTTTCATAATCATCAACTTGAGATTTTCTTAGATTTGATTTTTCCCCTTATTTTAAGTCTTCTCTTGTTTTTAGTTGTTGTTTGTGTATTTGTATTAGTCTTTGCAATTTGAGAAGCTTAAGTTAGTTCGAATACTTAGAATTGACTTCCATTTATCTATTAAACATCATAAACTAAATGTATACTATCATCACTTAGGAGTAAATTATAAATAACTAGCCAAAAAATTATAATTAGCTAAAAAAACCGTAAAGTAAGTGTTACAACTAATTGTTTCAAATTTTACTCCATATCTTTGAGTAGCCTGTATACATATAGATATCTATGATTTTTTTAAAAATTGAGTAAAAAGAAGAAAGAAAAGTGAATGTTCACTCATCACCCTCTTCTCCCTTATTCAGATAGACATTATAGTGTTTGATCTTGTAGATACTGATTATCTGGCTCATCTTGTACCATTATCTATTTGAAATCAAACACAGTTATAAATAACTATACAATTTCATTAACAATTCTAGGTTATCTAGAAGGTTGGTCCTTACTTTTAGATCCTTTTTTATTATGACCAACCTTAAAACAATAGGACCTCTCATTAATACTCCTACTTTGCTTAATTTGTTTAGATTCCATAGTCCTTCA
>JANZXR010000073.1:15411-29889 GCA_027575705.1 Erythroxylum echinodendron | reverse complement strand
AAAAATCGTGACCTAGTTCAAAGCTCTTTTCTTTTAACTCCACCGAAAACTCTCTTCTTCTTTCTCTCTCTTTCTTTCATTTTTCTCTTCTACTTCCTCTTCCATTCACTTTTTTCTTCTTCATTTATAAGCAAGACAACACTTCTTCTTCCAATTAAGCCCTTAATGATTATGAATTGTCCCAATTGCCCTTCCATTTATGCCTTATGTCTTTTATACTTATGTTTCTTGCCAAAGACACCCTTGACCATTCTGACATAACACTTTCTTCTAGAGGACTCTTCTCTATTGTCTTACGTTTCCAATGACACCAAAAGCATTCAATTTGGCTCAGTAGTGTAAAAGTTATACTTCAAACATTTTGGGATGGCTCTTGTCCCAAACAATGTACTATGCACAACATCCATATGAAATTTAAACATCTTATACACTGAATTAGATTTAAATTTCTGCATACCATTTGTATCTCCATGTATCTAGTTTACCAAAAATAAAAAATAATCTCATTTGGATCTGTAGAGCTCCAGAAATTATAAAAATACTAAAATATGTTTAGTGGAATAACATCAATCCATATTATTGAAAAACACACTCATTATACCCGTCCCACTCTTTTCAATAACTCTTTCTCATTTAATTTCAGATGGCTAGTATTTTTGGTGGAGATGTAGATAAATGTCTTATGAGTCCAATGGTTGAAGAATCAATTCATTTGGGTGTCTAGATAAGAAGTTATGGCCAAAAGAATTAAACATATTTTTGTCTTCAATCATACTGAACTTATCTCGGAACAAATGAGATAAATTCCACTAAAGATGTTGGATTGAGATCATATTAGGATCCTTTCAAAGCGAACTTCAAGCTCTACAACTTTCTTGAAGACTTCAAAGACAGATTCTATCTTTGGAGGGGTCAAAAATCGAATAGAAGATAGTATGGAGAAGAAGTAAAACACAGAAGGAGATGACGCCCGCACAGAAGAAACATAGAAGAAGATGACATCATCACAAAAGAAGTTTTCCACTTTGCATAACTTTTTCTATAAAGAACGGATTCAATTTTTCTTTACATCATTAGAAAGAGGAGATCAAGGTACAAAAACTTCATGAAGAGCTCAAAGGTCAATTTTATCTTCTGAAGGGTCAACAATGGGACAGAAGATATACAATGAACAGTGACCCAGAAGAAGTTTGTAAACACAGATGATGTATTTCGATTGTCATAACTTTGTCTAGAGGAATCAGATCAAGATGTTCTTTACATGGTTTGAAAGAGGATTTCAATATCTACAACTCTCATGAAGACATTAAAGACCAATTATATCATCTAGAGGATCAAATTTGTACTAGAAGATGTTCTGGCCAAAATGAGACGATGCTGACGTCATGATACGATTGCTAACGTCATTCTGAGGCGAAGTAAAATGAGACAGTCAAACTAAGACACAAAAAGTCAAACTAAGATGATGAACAGTAACTGAGACGATAATGATGTCATTCTAACATGATGCTGACGTCATTCTGAGACGAAGCAAAATGAGACCGTCAAACTGAGACGCAAAAAATCAAACTAAGACGATGAACAGTAACTGAGACGATAATGACGTCATTCTAACGCAATGCTGATGTCATTCTGAGACAAATCAAAATGAGATAGTCAAACTGAGACGCAAAAAGTCAAACTAAGATGATGAATAGTAACTGAGACGATAATGACATCATTCTAAGACGATGCTGGCGTCATTCTGAGACGAAGCAAAATGAGACGGTCAAACTAAGATGCAAAAAGTCAAACTAAGATGATGAAACCTCATAACTTGTAATGCTCGTATCTTTCGACTCTGATATCCAAAATTTACAAAATTTATATCGTTAGAAAGATGGTAAAAACATCTACAACTTTCAAGCAGATAATTTTGCCAAAATCAATCTATGTAAATCCACATTTTCTCCCGAAGTCAGAACACGAATTTCACCTTCAGCTCCTAATGTATTGGACCCGGTTTTCACTTCATGAAAAATTTTGAGAATCTTAGAGATAGAATTGAATTTCAATGTTTTCATACTAAATGTAGCCATATACCTTTAGGTTAATCAACATTAAGAATCATCTCGTTTGGACAACTAGAGAAAACGTTGTGGCTAAAAGACTGAAGCATATTCAGGGAATATTTTCTAGATCACTACCAATTTTGTTTCCAAGTCTATCCTTATCTCAACTCATACCAAGATCATCTTCTCTACTTCATTTTCAACTTCATATCATCTATAAAGATATTAGAGTCCATGATTAGTCATGAACACTAATAATAGAACATACATACATACATATACATACATACATACATACATACATACATACATACATACATACATACATACATACATACATACATACATACATACATATATATATATATATATATATATATACGTGTTCTTCATCACTTTCATCCTAATTCTGCCCATTTCATAGTCTCTCACTACCAAAATCACCAAATCACAAATATGAACTTCTCCACATTTCTCATTATTAGTTCTAATCTTCCAAGAAAAGTTCAGGGTCTAACAAAAACCTTCGCTCAATTCTAGTTATTGATTTGATAAATAATTTAATTTAATAGTTCAACTCTTAAAAAATTTAAAATTCTAAAATATTCCAAATAAATTTGACTAATTATGAAAAACAACCCTTAAAAACCTTCGTTCAATTCTAGTTATCGATTTGATAAATAATTTAATTTAATAGTTCAACTCTTACAAAATTTAAAATTCTAAAATATTCCAAATAAATTTGACCCCTTTTGAAAACGTTTTTGAAATCATTAGAAAACTCTTTTTTGAATTTATTAAGAATTTAAACTAATTTAATTAAAAATAATGCTTAAAACACATAAAATGAAAAATAAGATTGAGTGAGATTATCTGGCATTTGTATTGCAGACATCATAGACATTTCATTAAGGCTCCGTTTGGTTAGAGGGTTAGTAATAAAATGGGATGAAACGTAACATATTTCTATTGTTTGGTTGAGAATTTCATAATAGAATGAAACGGAATGAGATGAAAGCAGAAGGTTTTATGTTACGTTCCATTCCATCCTAAATAGTGAAAATAAGAAACCTCTAATTTGGGACGTTTAGGATGGAACATAAACTAATATACCCTCAATAATTTTTCTTAATACCAATTATTTCTTCTCTCTTAGTTCTTAAAGTTCTTCGTAAAAGAAGATGCTTGTGTCCTTCGTTTCCAAACCATTGATTTTCTCTCATCTCCCTGCCATTGTAAGTCTCTCCTCGCTCTATCTACAAAGGGTAAGGGATGAGTGAGTGAGTGTTATGGGTTTTCGTTTTGGTTTATTACATACTGATTTTGCACGTGAAGTTCCTACAGATGCTTGACATGAACAAGAAGAGGGGTGATTGTTTGTGGAAAAATCGAAAAATTGTGGTGAGAAGATATCTTTTGGGAAAGAAAGCAGAGAGTCTTTGCAAGCAGGAATCGATAAGATAGCGGACACTGTATCTCTTGCCTTAGGACCTGAAGGTTTCTCATTGATCATTTGCTTCTTTGTTTTTATATCTTTTATCGACTATTGTATATAATTAATAATAAATTTTAATAAAATATATAAAAAATTATTTTTAATTGTTTGTATATATTTCTATATAAATAAAAATATAAATAAATAATTTTTAAATATAAATCACATATAATAGAATAAAATTTATTAAATAATTAATAATAATAATTTATATAATAAAGAATAAAATAATAAAACTTTTATTAAAATTTTTATTATTTTAAAAGAGAAAAAATATATAAAAGTTTTAAGTCACAATTGTAACTTTTTAATTGGACATGATTTTTGTTTTAAAATCATAATGTTAAACCTCTTGCAACAACTATTTTAAAATTAGGGATATAATAGTCATTTATTATACATTACATTCCATTCCATCTATCTTCCAAACAATGTTTTATTACATTACATTATGAACCTTTATATTCCTCCCAAATAACTTTTCATTATATTAAATTTCATTTCATTATAAATTGTTCCTTTCTGTTCCTTTATGTACCGTTCCATTCCATGTGCTTTACACGCACACCAGTCTAACTCTTTGCATGGATTGGCACATGTCACGCACATGCTCACAACGCTTGCATCAGATGATGCTTTCTCAAACTCACACACACCTCATCATTTTGCAATATAGGGTTTTCAGACATAGTCAGCGTTATAGATTTCGTATCGTACTAGTCGGTACTAGCCGAAAGATACCATACTGATTGAAAAGCAGTACAAAACTATGTTTAAAGATATCGCTCGATACTAGTGATTTTGCATGATACTGATCAGTATTTAAAATCTAGCTAAATTTCGACCAGTACTAGAAACTTTGAAAATTAAGGGAACTATTTAGCAAAATTTTCATTTTTTAATTCTTCCCTCCTTCTAGGTCCCCTTCCCCCTTTTTCAAAGTTTATTTTCTTATGTAGTTCAATTTTTATTTTGATTTTTTAATTTATATTTTTAAAATAAAATAAATTTTTTATTGGTAATAATAATTGTAAATTAAATAAAAGTTAAAAATAATTTTTTATTTAAATTTAATTTAATATTTTATATAATATTTATTAATAAAAATATTTATTTTTAAAATAAATAATTTAATATTTAATATTTATAAATAATATTTATTTTTAGATATATTTTAATTATTAAATCAAATTTTATTGGAAATTTATATATTTTAAAAATATTTTTAAATTTAACTATATTTATTAATAGTTATTAAATTAACTTTTTAAATTAAATTAAGTTATTTATATTTTTAGTAATACTTAATTTTAATTAATTAAATATATAATATTAAATTAAATTGTTTAAATTCTTATTAATAATAAATATATTAAATAATATATATTTAACTGATAGTAAATTAAATAATAAATATATTTTAGATTTCACTTCTAATTGATCATTTTCTCATAACGAACTCTTGTTATAATATTTCAAATAATTTGTATTGTTATTAATTTTATACTTAAATGAGGATTAAATGATCTTTTCTGTATATTAATTGTAATTATTATTTATATATGAAATATGTGAAAATTAATGTTAATAAAAATAAATAAATTATTGTTATTTTAAATGCTTATTATTGTAACTTTTGGAGACATGGTTGATATAAAATTATCAAATATACAATATAATATATTAATAGACTATTTATAAATTTAAAAAAATTTAAAGACTATTTCATAAATTTAAAAAATTACCTGAAATTGTTCCCTATATTAACTGGTATTGATACAGTATGGTAGGAAAACCTAATCTAGTACTAATGTCATACGGTATTCATAAAATTGGAAATAGTTGCTACAGTTGTCGCCTTGTGTTTCTTCTGCGTTGTTTCTGCCGTTTCTATCATCATTGTTGATCAGTTTGACAGATTCAAGGTCGTGTCTCAAGCTACTGACACCAACCTTATCAACTAGTTGTTTCCACCGTTGCTCCATCCAGCCTAATCCTCTCCTCCAAAGACATCGTCGCTCTTGCAAGTGGCAGTAATCGTCACCTATAGTGCCAAAGAAGGATGCTTCACTAGGCGATTATTGTCTCCTTCACCAGTGGTGAGATAGCCATTATTCTCCGGCACCCCTAGCGACAAAGAAGCAACTTCACCAGCAACTAGCACTACCACTAGTGGATATCCATTAGATAAATAACGAAACACATCTTATTTGACAAACACATCCCAAATCAAGAAACAACGTAACCATTCAAACTAGATTCAACAGACACAATCCAAAAGCAGAAAAACAAGCCTATGGGAGTACGTGATTTGCTTCTATTTGTTTTTCGAATCTGATTTATAAATAAAGGCATGCAGTTTTGGTTTTTTCAGGAAACGCTATAAAGATAGAAACTAAGCTGAGGTTATACATAAATTCCTTTTTCATAACACATTAAACCTGAAGATATATGGGAGCTTGCAAACTCTTACGCAAGGCTGCAAATTTTAATTATTTTGAGAAAACAGATTTGGAACATTCAATTAAACCAAACCCTATAATTGAATAAATCTCCAATCAATAGTAGAGAATTCATTAAAAACAAGTTTTAAGCTTTATTAGTTTTTTATCAAATTAATAACAATCAAGCAATTTAATCAAATTATAAAATTAAAAGAAGATTTTGATACTACTGTTGGAAAATCATGGTAGGATCCAATCCTGCACATAACAGAATAATTAAAAAACTTTTTTGTAATTGATTTTCTGAAGACAAGTTCACTTAAATTTAATCCGAAACTGGCTCATCTCATTCACTATAGTCACACAAATGTCTGACTTTTAATAGTATCTACATAATATGTTGAAAAAACTATATAACAATTACAGAGAGGATTAGGAAAGGAATATCAACTTTATTAGAGCTTAAGCCTATTTATAAAATGTTTTAGACATTTTAGTAAGTTAATTGAAATTAAATTTTAACTTCAATTAAACTTTAATTAAAAACTTTAATTAAAAATTTTTTATAATTAAATTAGACTTGATTGTAAAGTTTTAGAAATTTTATGATTAAATATGAGATATCTAACATGCACTCACTTATTTGTTTAGGTATCTCTATACTTTAATCTATAAGATTGACTACTTTTTTTATAAAAGAAAACATAACATATCCTTGTCTTTTTACGCTTTATTAATGTTCAGTCTCAATAGAAATAAAACTAGAAACAACTTAGGGATAATGCATTAATGAAATATAAATCTCATAATTATGATCTAATCATAAATTCTTTTGCAATGTTTATTTATCTTTTAGACTTTATCACATATATCTAAATATGTATAAGATAAAAAACGTCTTTAAATTATTATGTCACTAAACTACAACCAACTAATTGATTGTAGGGGACAAATCAACACATGAAACATTATTTGTTATTTTTCTCTTTTATTGCTCATATGATTGTGGAATCTACTTCCTATAATATATATCTCAATGTCTATTCTTAAAGAATCCAATATAGTATAAATTGAGCCGAGTGATTGTAATTCTCCCTTCCACTTTACCATGTTAGAAATTAGAATTATTAGCTCTTATACTTCAATGGAAGAGAAAGTACCCAAAAATTTCTGACTCCAATAAAGTTTATAATTCTAATTAAGCTTCTACTCATTTTTCATGTGAAAATTTTACTTCATGAGTTTAAAGTTGGATTTTAAATAGGTGAAACTGCTAAGCTCTTATGATTGTCTTGCTATACAGATAAGGGGCAACCAATTGCTTCTCTACAGCTTAAATTTTGGTATTGTACAACTGAGTTAATATTAGTGAAAAAATGAATTGAGATGACGTTAAAAAAAATAAAAAGTAGAGATGTTAAGGTCGAAAAAGAAAACTATAAAGTCACGCGAATTAATAGATAAAATTTTAATTATAATAAACGCTTTGTATTATGATTTTTTATTTGAGCTATTTTATTTTAGAAATTATAATTTACTCTTTATAGTATTATTTAGTTATCGCATAAATTTTGTGTCATAATTCTGTTAATTTTTTGCTTATTGATATCTCTAAAATGATTTTTGTATTAAAACTTAAAAATTGTAAAATTATGTCATTTTAAGTAGGAAAAAAAAATAACTATATGACGAAAATGTCCTATGATAGTTGAACAGTGTAAAATTGTAAGTGATAGCTTTCAAAGTACAATAAACATTTGGAAACTTAGAATTTAAATATTAGATCATTTTAAGTAAAAAAGAAAAATTAAGGAGATTGTGTACTAATTAAATTGAGAGTAATTGATAATTCTCAAAATATTATAATAAAATAAGAGGTCCAAACTATAAATAATCTCAATATATTCAATCCTAAAAATAAACATTAACTAAGAGAAGAGGGAACATCATGTTGTATTTCTTACAGAAGCAGCTTTAAAGGAGTAATCAGCCTGCAGAGGCATGATGCATTTTCCCTTTCACAGCTTACATAGAAGAATAGTTGCTGTGATTTGTGAAGGGTTTAAGTTTGTTAAAATAACCTGGTGTATTATTTTTGAGACGTCTCGTGGAATTTAACGTAGCGTCTCTTGTGTACCTAACACAATTTCAGTGGGGACAATGGAAGACTGATGATGACTGGCTACCGTGTAGGGAAGCTCAGCACAACAAAACTTGAAACTACAGGCATCTGTCTTCGCTCGAGGGCGACTAAGGATGACAAATCGGTGCGTATATGACCGGAGATATAACGTAATCTATCAGGTGAATTTCGAAAGTAATAAGACTGAATTTTAGGTTAATAAATAACAAACAAATTTAACATAAGAAGTGCTGAATAACCAAACTTTTAATCTTTCGATCGCAGCCCCTTACCAAATAGATTCTCTTGTTGTTTGGTCAACTTGCATCATAATGTTGGTTATACCTAATAAACTTGCAAGTACATTAACGTCAAATCTATGTGTGAGTGTAAAGTGTGACGAGATGACGTGGTAGGACATGTCATTCCTTTTACGACCAATATGCACGATATCATTAATTGCCACGTTACATTTCCGAATCAAGCATGCTATCATTTTTAAGCCAAGGGTTTCGCTGGCACTCATTGTGGCAACTTCGCAGTGGCTGGTTTGCTCTCTGGCACCTAACATGTGACGTGCCATCTAACAGTTTGGCCAAATTGCTTTTCCAACCTTTCTAGCAATTGCATTTTCTTCTTTGTCCTAGAAAATGGACAAGTGCCTCTTAACATTTGTCTGCACGTCTGGTACATATGATCAAGTTTGAACAGCAACGCACAGTTGAAAACAGTTGCAGCTCCTATCTTTTTGGTACGGTGACTTGACATTGCTCGCAGAAGATCAAACATAACTTGTTTCTTGGGTTCACCTCAAAAACTAAACTTTGTATTATCTGCTTATATAGAAAGACAACTATTGAAGTTTGTCCTAATGATAAATAGACACATCAAACATATGTATCAGGATTTTAAATTACTATCTATAATTATATTATTAGCTGCAATCTAAATCACAGTATAAATTATAATTAATAATTTAAAACTTTGATATATATATAGAGGATAGGGTATGCATGAGCAAGGGACAATTCCAGTTTAGCCTTACAGCCATGACAATAACATAATATATGGCTAAAATTTGATAAGCTTGGATGGTGGTTTTGGATAGTATCAGGCTAAGATAACCTAATCTTCATTTACTACCCAAGTGAACCAAAAGATATGCAAAATAGATGGACAGAGAACCAGTAAAAAACACTAGTCCAAGTGCAGTACAAACAAAACCAAGAAGCTTCAAGGACTCTGATAACATGTCATCATGTCTCTTGTGCTTGTTATTATTATGATCACAAGAATGATAATTCCATCCAATATTTTTGAGCCTCCGACTTGCATCCAACCTCTCCTTCATGTAAACTTCTGCAATTCTCTTTCTCAGAGCTCCCAAGTTCGCATCCACAATATGCGCAGGTGGTCCTGCAAAACCACCCATTTCAAGGAAACTGCATATGAGAAAGTTTAAGAAGTGCAGACTAATAAATACATAGTCTTTCTTTCAACTTAAAAAATTATTGAATGGTGCCTTAAATGGAAAGAATATGAAAGGATGGAATTTGGATGATAATTATCTTCGTCAACAAGTTAAAAGTTTCTAACTAAAATATTCTATATGTATATATGTAAGAGAAAAAGAGATATATGTATATTACCATCCTCTTTAAAACTCTGGGATCTCACATGTGGGTACTTGAGCTCCTTATGCCTGCAAAAAGAAGGGATGAAGTTGCAGGAAGGTGATGAAGGGGAAGCCATGGGTTTTGTGGAGTTTGGTCTCAATCCTCAGTACGAGGACGTATATATAGATAAAAGAAACTATGGGTCATAAAATAGACACGTACGATTTAAGATTTAGCTCGTGACAAGAGGTAAAAATGTTATCTTACCTCATAATTCAACTCAAATTAAGTCTCATATACACTAGAAATTGGTGTAGTTTTATTCCACTCTTATAAGATAGTTTAATTATAATTAAAATTATGATCTGTAATTATGGGAGAATATAAAATTAAGTTGTAAGAAAAAGATGGCTTAATTCCAAAGCAAAAAACTTTCGAATACATCCCTAACTGTAATAAATTAAATTATATATTAGTGGAAATTTGATATATGACATTGTAACTGTCACAGTCGGCGATTATTTTTGCAGCTGCTGTTTGCTTATAACTATTTAATATCTAATATTCAGAACGAATAAAATGATATACTTATCGTGATCTTCAATATGTCTCCGTGCCTTATATTGGAGAAGATATGTTTCTAGTCTTCTTCTAATGAAAAAAGAAATAATCTCAATTATCTTCCAATGATCACAACTAGAGAGTTATGAAGTTAACGCATCTATCCATTCCTAAATAGTTATTGATAGTGTGTTCTTTTGTAAATCGGGTGTGATAGAGTTTATGGTCTAAATGAACATTTGATCTATTGGTTACAAAACCAAATAATAAGGGATTGTTGCTCGTTTGGTCTAATAAACATAATCTTGTAGGACTTGGAAAGAGATTGAATATCGCCCAAGATCTTCAGAGTTGTGACAAACCCTGGAAGAAAGCGGAAAAAGAGAAATAAAAATAAGCATTGGTTTCCCGTATATTAAAAACTACGTAAATGCACATTTAGCAATATTTTGACTGGTATTGATCTTGTGGAGTTATCTAAAGTCATCTGCATGGTCATTAACGATCCTTTGACTTGATCTTTGTCACCTTCTATACATCCATGTTTGTTGTCTCCCTAAACAATTGTTATGTGCTAACTACTAATCATTCACTCAGACCAGACTGTTAACACTTACATGTCAACAAATCTTGTCCTTTCCTTTGCGTTGGAGGTGATGATGAGAGGTTCTATGGCATGCACTGTGTCCACAAAAATCGATAAACGAATCCACCATGGTCGAATTATTTAACCTTTGAACTCATATATATGCCGTATCATTTAGCTTTTGCTGCATTGTCTCCTATACGTCCATTTTATGATTTCAGCACCGTGTCCTCATCTTGGCCGTTGATCAAAGGGTACAAAAATGATCAGGATAGGGATAAGATTTTAAAGTTACTGGAAACAATTTTGATTGCAACAGCATCAATCACAATCCTCTGCTCACTATTAAGCTCAACCACCATGTCTTTCTCATTCCACTTTGAAAACTTAAATAGAACTAATTGTTACAGGTGAACGTCATTTGATGACAAAAAGTGCATCAATAATTGTTACAGGTGAATGTCATTTGAGTGAGAAAAAGTGCAACATTTTCAATTGTTTAACTATGACCTTGTCCTTGTAAAGTAAATGAAGATTCATTCAAGTTGGATAGCCATACTCCGAATTGCAAAAGTTAGGTTTTAGGAATTAGGACGATGCATGCGATGCTTGGCGAATATAAAGTTATCAAATTGAATGATATTTTGATAAACTGTATCTCTGGCCGCAACTGGCAAGACAACGATGATATTGATGACAATTCTTATGTATAGCCCTTTTTATTCAGATGGTTCAGTTTTTAACAACAATAAAATAAGAAAAGTACATACCCTGTAGTTTTGCATATATTGATGGAAATGTCCAATATGTTTGGAAAAACATGACGTTTGTTTATATATTTTGAGTTTAACGTGGAATTGTTACAACATTTTTAGGAGATTACTCTATGATGTTTTTTTTTAGAAAAGTTAAAATAGTATTAAAAAATAAATAAAATACAGAGTTGTCCAATACAAGCTACAGAGACATCAAGCTTATACAGCATAAAAGCAAACGGCACCGTATAGCTCAGGATTAAAACGACTACGTAAAAGACTTAACAATACGACTACATGGAAGGCTTTACAAAACGACGCAAAATGCTTCTTTTTATGGTAAACACTGAATCCTCTTCTGAATGCGTCTCTAGAGGCTTCCAAATTAGGGTTACTTTCAAGTTGCGTCTCCTCTCTTCCTCAGGCGATGAGCAGCAAGGTAAGGCTATCTGTCTTGTGGTTGTTTCTTCATTTCATTCTGTGTCAAGGAGTCTCTGGTTCTTGTTCCTTATAGATCCTTCCCGCTACGTGTTTTAGTCGGACTTGGATGTGAGAACCAATGGAGCCACTTTTTGTCATTAGGAGGCGGAGGAGAATCCTCTCAAGGTATGAAATTTCTTCTTCTCCATGATTTCATTCAGAGCCGATCTTCTTTTTATAACTGTTTTATCTCCCTCTCTCTTAAGTTGACACTTCTAGTTTCCTCAACGAGCGCTTAGCGTTTGAAGGTGAGGGTCGCATCTGTTGCAGTTAGGTAACAGGTACTATGCTCTCGTCGTCTTTTAAGTACCCAGTTCAGTATTAGTAGTTAATGCTCCATGAACTTGCTAGATTAGGGCTTAAATATGCTGACTTAGTTAAATAGAAAATTTTTGCTCTGATTCCACCGATCAAAGATTTAAGAACCTCCTCTCTTGTGCTGGCCTTGTGTTGGAATCTCCTAGTATTTCTCTCTCGCCAAATCCCCTTAATAGAGGAGGCGAAAGAGATGATGTATATATATGCTTAGTGAATTTAGGAGTATTGTCAGCTTCAAAAGCCATTTAATGGCTACTGTGAAAGTTGCACCTGAATTAGGGATAAAATTAAGTGCCTCAATCCTCTCCTAAATAAACTGTGAGAATGGGCATCTGAAAAAAAGATGATTCCTTGATTCTTGTTCTCTCTCATATAGGATACAATCTGGATTGTTGGTTATGAAGTGTATTATTTCTGTAGTACTTAACCTGTTAAGCACTGTAAGCCATAAGAGTATAGAGTAGCTCGGTGTGAGGGACTTGTGCCAGACTATAGGAAACCAAGTTTGTCTTGGATTGTTACGATTATGCCATTTCCTATATTTTCAAATGCTGAAGTTGTTAGGAGGCAGGTCGAGGCAATTAAATGTATCATCCCTTTGTAGGTTCGGTTGATAGCTTGTTAGGTATTGTAACTCAGCTGGGAAGTTCCATTGACTTCTTAGTAGTAAATAGTTTACCTTTGCATTGATAGGAACATCATACCATATCTGAAGGGCTTGAGGATGTCTGATTAGGGATCCTTGCCCTGTCCAATTGTCAAACCACAAATAAGTCTTTCTCCATTTCTAATCTTGCATGAGACTATAGGTTCAAGCATGGGTCTAAGTTTCAATAGCTGAGCCAAGAGTCATGAGAATGAAGGTTTAATAGGGACAGACCAAATACTTGCGCCTTTTAAAATATAACTGTGCACCCATCTGATCCGGAGAGATTGCTTTTCTGTGAGAATATTCCAAAGGTTTCTGATCAAAGTTGCTCTATTGAAAGAGGCAATTGAAATTAGTCTTAATCCCCCTTCTTCTTTCCGTTTGAAAACTTCTTTTCATTTAATTTTAGCAAAATAGCTGTCAAAATTCAGGTTTCTTCATAGGAATCTTTGGAATAGCTTCTCAATAGTTTTGATGACTCTTTTATCTAGTGAAATATTTGAGGACTAGTATATATGAAGGGAGTTTAGTACTGCTTTGATAAGTTGTAGCCTCCCTCTAAAAGAGAGTATTCTATTAGTTCACATTCCCAGCCTTTTCTGAATCTTATCTAGCAATGGTTGACATTTTGAAAATTGTATTCTTCTTTTGGTTATAGGCAATCCCAAGTAGATCAGTGGAGCTGATTTTCTAATCATTCCCTTAATTTGGGAGATTCTGTTCTCCATCATGTTTGCCCCTTCAGCTAATACATACTGACTCTTGGTAAAATTAATTTCTAAACCCAAGAAATCCTGAATTCAGTCAGGGTTGTCATAAGTAGTTCAATAAACATGTCATGCACCTTGGAGAAAAGCAGTAAGTTATCTGCAAAACATAAGTTGATCAGCCCTACCTTTTTGCATTTAGTGTGATATTTGAAAGAATTGTTGTTTTCCACCCTCTGTTGGATTAGCTGAGTGAGGATTTCCATGCAAATAATAAAGAGGTATGGAAAAATAGGGTCACCTTGTCTTAAACCCCTTGTATTCTTGAAAGAATCCGTTTGAGTATCATTAACTAGAATGGAGTAAGTAGGAGTAGTAATACATTCCTTAACCCAATTGAAAAGGATCTCAGGGAACCCCAAAAGTCTCAGAGTCGGTAGGATGAAATCTCATTTAACATGATCAAAGGCTTTCCTAAAGTCCACCTTTATGATACAATTCAATAGACTGTTCTTTTTTTGATATCCTTTCATCAATTCCCGAATCATAGAAAAATTATCACTAATTCTTATTAGAGAAAAATGTTGGATCGCGTACGGCCCAAGTATTTACAATACGCTGCGGAAAAGACCATAACACAACACAATCTATAACCGAAAACATATAGGATGCGCGAAAATACCTTGTTTTGACA
>JANZXR010000071.1:0-10959 GCA_027575705.1 Erythroxylum echinodendron | reverse complement strand
TTGCAAAAAAAATCACTACAACCTAGAGTTTTAAGTATTTTCAAGCCTTCTTATCACTAAATCTTCACCTAAACCTTATGTAAAGTATCTATAACATATTTTCCGAGTCCCTGGGCTCAACATTAATACCTTAATCTCTATGATGCCAATTTAATTCCAATTCTCCAAGTATGATTCTTTAAAAAAATAATTAAGTTATATGGAATACATGCTCAATGAAACATTCCAACTAAGGTACAATTTGGAGCCTTACAAACAATCAACTTGACCAAATTTCTAGCAAGGTTGACTTAGGACATGATATGAATGAATTTTGCTATATTTTTATATGTTATTTCATTTGAATTCATTTCTTTTTTTTGTTTAATTGCTCATTTTGTGTTCCTATTGATTTTACATGTAGATTTAATGATGGAATACAAATACAAGATTAAAGCATGAAGTTTTGAAGCTATTAGGAGCTAGGAAGGTTGTCCATAATGTAGCTAACAAAGTGAAAAATTGGAGAAACATCAAAGAGGCTATCCAAAACGACAACGCATGAAGAGAAACCCAGCACCAAAACGACAGAAGGTGAAGAGCAAAACGCATTCCATGTTTAATGCAGACAACTTAATGCAGACCATGTTTGTGTAATGTAGACATCCTGCGGATGTCTGTGTAACGCAGATAGGAGCTACGATTGGAGGGTGAAGTGCAAGTTACATGAATAGTGAAGGTGAACCAAAAACCCTTAAGTTTATTGGTCACGTCGAGCAACAGTGGAGAGGATGTGAAGAGGTAGGAGGTTGCGCCTTAGTAGTTGAGGAGAAGAGAAGAGCTGCAGCTTGGTGGCTCAATAATAGAAGAGAGCTGCAGGAGAGAGTAGAGGTGAACAGTAAGGGTAGACATTAAACTTAATTTGTCACATCAATGAATAGTGAAGGAGAGAAGAGAGTTGTGCGGTGAAGTGAAGAATAAATAAAAAGGGATTTCAGTAGGAATATTAATAGGGGTTGAAACATTTTTTCGGGAGAGACTCTTGGAGGGATAAACATCTCAACATTGATTCAGAGGTGACATCGATGCCGACGACCTGGTTAAGTATATTTTCTTATTTTTGTTATTTCTTTCTCTCATTAAAAATTGATTGTGTTATCCTATGTTAATTGATTTGGGTTTTGTGTATGGATAATCAGATTTTCATTATTGTTCGGTTATTTGTGCATGAACCATTGGGATCCTGAAAAGATGATTTTAATGCATTCATTGAATCATTTAATTGCATACCCATTGATATAATTTAGATATAATCCATAATTACTATATTGAAATTCATTTGTAGTGACTAATGATTTATAATCATTAGGGATAACATGACCTAGGTTAAATGATGCATCGTATGTGGTTGTTGCCTTGATTAATCGGTTTTCCTAATTCGTAATGCTATTGCCTAATTAAATCTAGAGATTGTATCCTAGGTTATTTGATGGTTAGATTTAATTAACGATCGTATTTTGATTAAACAAAACCTAAGGAAAAACTCGGGTTAATTATTAACCCACGATTAATAGTTTCTAGGAGAGGTTTGAGAACAACAAATCAATAAAATATGCTTAATTAAGGTGTAGGTTGATATTGAACCAAAAAATCGAGTCCCTACCGAATTCTCCATTTTTATCAGTTTTCGCATGTTTTCTTTAATTTGTTTTTATTAGTTTAGTTTTATTTTATTTTCTTATTTCAAAATCCAAAACCCCTGTTAAACCTAAACACCAGTTAATTTCATTTCATAAACCTTACACACACTCTCTGTGGGATCAACTTAGACTCACCACTGCTAGTTATTTTATTTTGACTAGCGTTACAACGTACTGTCAGGACATCATAGCAGTACGGATCTCCTCGTCATTACCAGCTTCAACCATATTAGCTTGAGGCTTGCCAAAGCTCTTCTGGTTACCCCGTTGGTAAACCGTTTGGTTTCCTTTCCTGAACTTTCGCGGTTTCTATCCTTGGCCTTTCTTTTCATAGTTGATTCTAGCTTGACAATTGGCAGCATGATAGCCTGGCTTGTGGTATCACCAACAGTCACCATCATTCCTTTTGCGCTTAAACTGACCTTGCTTGTTGTTGAAAGACTTGTTTTGTTCACTATTCTTCTTGAAGTTGTTAGCATTTCTACGCTCTACCACATGAGCCTTAACCGTAGGGACAAGGTTGAGTTTGTTAGTCTTATCTTGTGCATGGTTGGCATTCTTAATCTTTTTATGTCTTATCAACTCCTGAAGCTTTATATCTTTTCTTTTTATGTCTCAACTGGTTTTTATTTTCATTCTATGAGGCAGGTAGTTTCTCAATAAGGGCATTAACTTGAAACAATTTACACATGTTCATACTCTCGACAAGGATTTCAGCAACTAGATTTTCATACTCATGTAGTTGGTCCACAATAGGCTTATCATCAACAATGGTAAATTTTAACCACCTAGCAACTGCATATTTCTTAGTGCCGGCATCATCCGTCCCATATTTCACTTCTAAAGCATCTCAAATTTCCTTAGCAGTTTTATATTTGCAGTAGATATCAAACAAATGGTTGACCATATAGTTGAGTAATACTTCCCTAACGATACGGTTATACTTAATAATCTTTGGGTCAGTATTGTCACTAGGAGCTTCTTGAAACAGTACATAATCAATTTTGTATTGTTGGAAGTAAAACAAAATTTTCTCTGTCTATCGTTTAAAATTTCTCCCATTTAGGGGCTCTAATCTAATTAGGTCAGGTATAATTTTTGGGATGGTGATAGGAGCTGAATCTATGTGGAGAACAGTAAGTGTAGAACCTACATTGGTCTCATTTGTATACGACATATTAAATCCAAAAGCAAAAATGTCTCACACGAAATAATCAAACTATACAAAGAAATATCGTATTCCGACTTCAACCAAAATAAATATGTAGCAATAAAATCGCAGTAATTTCCAACAAATAATAACAACACA
Source organism: Erythroxylum echinodendron (assembly GCA_027575705.1). Classification (NCBI taxonomy): domain Eukaryota; kingdom Viridiplantae; phylum Streptophyta; class Magnoliopsida; order Malpighiales; family Erythroxylaceae; genus Erythroxylum; species Erythroxylum echinodendron. The sequence goes on along the minus strand of JANZXR010000071.1, from coordinate 7,971 downwards.
ACAATAATATTTCTAACTTATATTATTAGCGAAAATAACAATAATAATTAAATTAGAACGACTTATTTGAAATACAAGGCGGCATGAAAAATCATTACTCTAAGTCTAAAATTTTTCCTCTACGGTGCAGCAGAATAACGGGATCCGATCCTAGAGTTAATGCCTTCTTCATTAGCTTCGGTGCACTGTAAAGGGTAGAGTAAAAAATATCTCTGAAACTAATAAAAACCAACAAACGCAAAATTGAAAAGACAAGAAGATATGTATATAAAAGGTGTTTTTCTGTGTTGAAGATGTGTGCCTTACTTGGAAAAAGTGAGCAGAATTGCGATCGTGGGAGTGAGTGAGAGTAGAAGTAAGGGGTTTTATAGCAGAAACAATTCCAAGAGGCATTAATAGATATTAAAGCAAAAGAAAAGTTAAAACAATAAAGGATATAATAACTATTAAACGTTACAGCTGTTAATAGATAATAAAGTTGAAAAACTGTAAGTCCAACATTGTAGCAATTAATGAATAATAAAGTTGAGAAACCGTAGGTGGAAGTTATAGACCGATAACACTAACACGTTTTTCTCATGGCTCATCTCCCCCGGTGGCATAACAATGATGCGGTTGCTTTCAGTCAAAACAGCCGTCACATCGTGGGGAACACGGCTTCTTTAGGGATGAAGGTATGGATCTAATCCTTAAAGCAAATGCTTCAAGTTCATCAGTTGGCAATGCATCAGTTGGGTGGATTTTGCAACACCAGCGGGCCTTGCTACGAATATCCCGACAAACCCTCCAATTATATAAGACGTTATTATGGTAATTATAATTAAATCCTCGGATCTTAAACCAACTATGATTGGATGAACGGTTAAACATATCACCTTTACCTTAGTTTAGCCTGTTTAAATCAGTTTATGGTGCTTAATATAAACTTTAACCGACCTGCAACTAAATGATATGAACGGACAAATTAGGATATTCTGGCAGAAATGATGATCGATAGGCAAGAAACATCATGATATAATGGGACTAGAAATTAGATGCAGTGAAACTGTACGATGAAAACAAGCATTCCGACATTGAAACCACTTAATCCTTTTAACTTGGCGAGCCCTCTTGATTACATAATCTTTCCATTGGCAAAGTTAATAGCGACACATTCTACAAGGAACTATGGATGTAGTCAATACTCCCAGGTCAAGGGAAATCACATATACAAACTTATAGTACATAGAAAGGCTGGAGCCTATTATGATACACAGCTTCCTGAAAACCCATGCCAACATTATGCCAAAAACTCTCACCAGCTGCTTCGAAGTGTATTGCCCGTTTGTTCCGAAAACAATCGACTTTACAGAAATTTTACATCTAGGTTGTCTTTCTCTTATTGCCATTGATCGTGGGTACTCCTTTCTGTCGGTGAGCCAGGAACAAAAGGAACAAAACCCCGTCCACCAAACACAGGACGCATGAAGGCATTGTCAAACTTGCGCCAGTAGTAATGAACAGTGTGTGTTGGGGTTGTCAGGAGGGCACGTAAACTGTTTGGCCGAGGAGGGCCACTAATATCATCCAAGGAATCTTGCCCCTCTCCAAGAAGAGGCACTACAGCTGATTTTGAGGAGATTGGATCTGATGCATCTGTGACACTTTTCGGAATTTCTTTTGTATGAGGCAGCAAAAATCTTATAAGAGGTTTAGTCATCAAACCGAACACCTGATCAGAATCAAGAGGGAAATGACTCAGTTCCGTAACGAAAATCATCTCACTAAATTTGTAAAATTGACGAAGACTAAGATGCAAGTAAAAGAGAACCAGTGGCTTGTTTTTAGTGGTTCATCTACAGTTATCATTGACATCAGGCTAAATTCTGTTATAAGATACTCAAAAGCAGCCTGTAATTACTCAGTCCATAGCAAAGAGAAATCATACCACTGTGCTGAAAAGAACAACTGTGATGGTGCTCGTGATCATTATTGCATTCTCTCGCACATTAGTATGTCCCAAGCTTGTAAACTGCGCTCACAAGAAAGATCGTCACAAATGTAGGCATAACTATCAATGTTATTGGAAAGATAAAATAAGGGGAGCAATATATTGTTACCTTATTGTATGCAAGGGCCATTGACACAGCACCTCTCATTAGACCAGCCCACCATATCACAACCTGAAAAAATCAACCTCAGGGCAATTCTTTGATTGGTTGATAAAAGTACAGTAAAATCACAGAAGCATAAGGATTTACCTGCTGCTTGATGTCGATCTTTTCATTACGTGATTTCTTTGATAGGTTGGATATAAAGGATAAGGGAAAAACAAAAGCTGCTCTTCCAAGTAAAACTAGTGCCAGTAGTATTGCACTCACTGCACCCGATGTTTTAGGGCTTCAACACATACCACCAACAACAAAAGGAAGAAAGTATCTCAGTGTAGTAGTTTTATGCAATGCACTTTTTAAGAGTATAATGTATGTGGAACCAAGGTGTGGTTGAAAGCATAAATAGACTATAAACGGCCAGTTAAAATACCTATCACTCACAAATCTCCATTTCTCGATGTCCAAGGCATCCATACCAACATAGAGGAAGATGAAAATCTCAGCAACAAATGACAAGGTTGCAAAAGCATGCCTGTGAGTTTGATGAGATTCAAAGGATTATGAGAAATACACTGAACTAGATTAAAATACAACCACCATCTTGCATGAACCTTCAATGAATTTCCGCTAGGACATACTTGGTAGTAACCCTTGAACTCTCAGTTACATTGTGCCAGGTGTAATGAGACATCACAATCCCACAGAAAAATACAGTGAGAATGCCACTCAAGTAGAATAGCTGCAGAAAGTAGGAAATCACCAACTGTTACTCCCAAACTAGTGACAGCATTGGAAGAAAACAGAAAATAAGAAAAGTTAAAAAAGAATCATACCTCAGCTAGCATATATGAAAGGTACGCCATGAGAATCATTAGGGCAACTTCACGATCAGTTGAATGCCTAATTCATCATTTAGTTAGTGCTGTAAGTTTAATGAATCAACAATGTTTAAAGCGATCAAGAATCTCCAGTTAAAAATTCAACTAAGAAAATTCTGGAGAAATGGATATAAGATCACAATTGCAATCTTAAGAGATGAGAAGAAAAGTGCACTTAGCAAATCAAGAGCATCAGATACCAAATAAAAAGGTCCAACGAAATTTTAAAGTTTCCTTCTTTGTGAACTTACAAAGTTATTGTTCTGTAGACAGCAAGGAAATTTTTAAGAAAACTAAGAAAATAGGGGAGTTGGAATCTATCAACGTCAAATTTTAGCATCTTACACTCCTATGCATCTTAAACACTCACAAATTTAAACACCCACAAATACGTGAAAAAGTGCCCTTGTACAAAAAGTTTGCACTGTAGAAGTTCTGGAAAATAATAGACTTCATCTATATATATATATATATATATATATATATAATTGTTTTCCCTATTGTACGAGAATGGAATTATGATAGGAGGGAACTGAGAGAACTTTGAAAATTAGCTCAGTTACCTGCCAAAATAAAGTTTCTTGATGATGTAAGCACTCAGTAACCCAGCCTGCAAATAGCCATATGAATTTCAGAAATTGTTGTTTAGAAAGAACAAAGCCTGTGCATGTGCACGTATGTCTATGTAGTAATTGAGCATCTGGGTGGTTAAGTGAGAGAGATAGACAGAACAACAGAGACTTACTATCACTCCGAGCATAGTGCTTGTGAAAAATAAATAGAAAAAGCTGCCAAGAAACTGCCCAGCAATTCTGGGACTGATATTACTTAGATCAAAGCTCTGAATTGCATTAAAAAGCACAACTGATGTGGCATCATTTACAACACCCTCTCCGAAAACCAGGCTGTAAAGTAGAGGAGTCTCATCCTGATTAAGGACCTGCACTACATGATATGGAACAATTTTAGTTTCCATCTGCATGTATATTATTATAAAACTAAAACAATGGAATTACTTCGATCAAAACAGACCTGCAACGTGCAAACGGAATCTGTTGCAGCAAATATAGCACCAATCGCTGAAAATTCACATAAATGAGTTGGCACAAATTCAAGGAAGAAACACAAATCTGAGATTGGAAAGAATCAAGGAAATACAAAAATTACCCAGATAATCCCCTATATCAAACGAACTGATATCCAATTTTGCAAAGGCTAGTATAACACCTGTAGATTAAAATTCAGTATTATTCCAAATCTTTAATTAGTCATCATATATACCCTGAGCATAGCAATTATTGATATAAAAAACATTTAAAATGCAACACTTATAAATGCTGCTCCACACAAGAACCATTCTGACAAAGAATAGCAAAACCAACAGAAACAGATCCCATATGTTAAATTTAGGCTGCAATCATAAAACACAGGGCCTCTAAATGACAAATTCAAGAAAACAAAGTTAATGATCTAATTTTCAATAGTTCCATCTTGTACCAGGAATGACATGAGAATTTTGAAACAATTATATAGATTACTCAAATAAACAAATGGCCATCCAAGAAATCTTATATGATTCAGATAATCGAAGCACGGTCATATTTAATTACTTATAGTAACAGAATCATAACAGTACAAGTAAAAGGAATAAAACAAAGGATCGCCCTGTTCAAGTCTGTATTACCTACAGAAAATCTAAATTGCTTAACAAGGGGTATACAGACAAGCTTGATAAAAATTACAAAGTAGCAATAAGATTGATGTCTAACAATCTCAGTCATACCTATAGATATGATGCAACAAGATATTAACGTTCCAATAGCTCCAAATAGCATGATTGTCATGAAGTTGCGGAAAAATTGCTTCTTCTTCACCTGAAATCTGACACGTACAATACAGTCAACTAACCTAAATACAAAATATAATCGCAAGGAAACTGAGAAATCGCCATGCGCCCAACAACCAGGAAAAAGAAGGCGAAAAGTTAGATTCCATAAATGCACACAAATGTACTAATTATGCTAACTCGAGGGGCATTTTTCTTGAACTGTTTACATGACAACCTACACCATAAAAATAAGTAGGACGCTAAACATACCCAGCATTAAAGATAATAGGTGGCAGAAGATAAATAAAGAAAAGATCCTCGCTAAAGACCAAAAGATGTGAGCTTTTTCCTCCACTGATTAGCAATATGACAACACCAGTGCACACACCCTGCCAACAATCCACGAAAAGATCAGTGATGTACCAGCAACGAGATCTCAAAGACAATACAAGCACAAACCCACAAACCAACTAGGAGAATTGTCAAGTAATTGACTTCAAGATTGAAAATTTAAGGAAGAAAAAGTCAAGGGCGAGAATAGAAACTGACAATGATAAGCGCAGTAATGGATTCGTTCATCCAACGATTCTCTTCCAAAAGATGGCCAATCACAATACAACCGCAAAGAAGCGCTACGAAGAGGTTCATGGATACCACAGAGGCATGGTCAGATGTGGAAAGCATTTGCAATCTCGACACAAACGAGCTTATATAAGCGTCCATTGTGCAAAGCCTATATATTATTTCGATCAAATGGCCGACTGGGCAATCTACTTTTGAGCAAAGAAATTCAGAATCCAATACACAAACTGATAAATTTATGTCTCTGAACCGTCCATTCCAAGAAGCATCTACTCTCGTAAAATAGGAGTCTCCCTGCATTGGAGTAAATCATAATTATAACATAGATATGCTTGAAATCCATGCATGCAAGCCTTTGTTTTGATGTAATTGAATGCCGTTGGATGCCAAAACTAGTATTGAAAGCGAAAAAAGTTTCAATCTTTGAGAAATAAGCAAATAAAAAACAAGAAAAAAGTATGCTATCCCGACAAACCAACATAAACAAACAACAGCACAAATACAGCAAACCCTCGAAAAAACAGATACACCTAAACGATCCATGCGTATCAAAACAATTCCTCATCAAATCAAAAGCTGGCATTCATTACCTTCGGATTCCAGAAAACGAGAGCAATTCAGCGAAATTCGCCCAACATGCAGAGAGAGAGAGAACAAAAGATCCGAATTAGCGCGAGACGCACATCAATTACGTTAGAGAAAAGGGAAAGAGGGGAAAAATGAAGAGAGATTTGAAAAGTCTGGGGGAGAAGGAGGAAAGAAAGCTGTGGAAAGAGCGAGAAAAAGGAGGGAAATAGTCAGAGAGCGACAATAGAAGCGTGTGGTTCGGGACCGGGAGTGTAGTAATAGTAGCGGAGGAAAGAAGGACGATATGATGATGAGAGTTATTAATTTTCGATTTAATAATTTTATTCCTATTTATTTAATACCAGAGTATGCAATAATTGTTCTTTATATATTTAATTTCATGATCTTATATTAAAAAAAAAGGACAATATAATACCCAAATCGAAAAGGAAGCAACCCATCAGCACCACAACTTTAATTGGTGAAACGCAATGGACTTCCCATGGCTTTGCTGTAGAGTTAGGTAGTCTCACGGTTCTTCCAACAAAGTAATACACTTTTTTACAATCTTAAATCAAATTTAATTATAACAACTAGAGAGAGATATTTCTTTCCGAGAAGATATTATCTGTATCAATTACTTTAATTATGTTTTCATTTTTATATACATTCAAACGTAAAACAATGTTGTATTAGCGGCAAAGATATGATTAAAATATAAAAATCTGAACCCTTTCTTTCTAAGGTGGAACATTTGTCGTCTTCGTGAAACCGATTGGTGTTATTAAAAAACATATGGGATTTTCATATATTATTATTTTTATTATTAAGCCACCAGACAAGTGACATGTAGTGACATGAGTGGGCTATGTGCCAGCTGTTATAACATCTGAAGAAACGAAGTGTAAGTTGAAGACCACTGCGTACTTATCCGATCGGTCAAGGCGGTTATGATAATTGATAAGTTGTGAGAGCTACAACACTCGCAAATACAGCTGCCACAGCCATGTGTTCCGTGCTCATGTTTCGCGTTCCTAATTCTTAGCAGTCAGCACCACCAACCAGAGCATGATCTTATGAGCAACTTGGTCTGATAATTGCACGGTTGTATCGTCTGAAGATACTGGACCACTTTTTTTTTTTTTTTTGGAGTCCACACAAAAACTCAATAAGTGAGCTTGTGACGCTATTCGCCTCTCTGTCCCCACATGTTTTCTTTATATAAAGGACAAATAGGACATATGGAGTTCGGCGTGTCTTTGTTTATTAAAAACAAAGCTTATGTTTTAGGATCATGGAGCCTTTTATTTTTACACTTCAAAGTATATACATGGTATTGAAGTTATAGTAGATGAATGAGAATAAAAGAGTGCATAATCTGTATATGAGTACCATCATATGATCTATCCCTCGTCCCAATTCAATTTCTCAAACATAAATCTTAGATTAGTCAATCGACTTGTTGTCCAACCACGTTATGCTTATGGTGTATCAAAGATTCTAAACGCCTAACTCATCTTTCTGTTACTATCAACCTTCTAGATACTAACTGGACTTACTGAGTCCATGTCTGATTAATTTAAATCCATTGAAGAGTTAAATTTAAGCTTAGCTGGCCCAAAAATACCGAAAGAGTATAAATAATTAGACTTGAATTTGCTAATTGTCTATGTAATGGAGCGCCGCGAGAATATACACAAGCCATCATTCTTACTAACATCCCTGTTATATCTATATATATTTCTTACATTTAAGGGTCAATGTCTGTACTTTGATTGTGTTCTTTGCACATTTCACAACTTCGAGTGCTAAGCAGACCTAATGACTTGAAGTAATCAACCCAAGATTGTCTTACCATGAGATCCAGATTGGGCGGCGTGCTCTGAAAGAGGGGTGGTGTAAGATTTAAAGAGACTAGGTTTGATGAGTGAAATGTAAATCGTGTACTTTACAAAAGGGTTATATGTGTTTAAATATACAACGAAATGAAAACTGATTAGCTACAATATCTCAACAAATGTAT
>JANZXR010000070.1:1115-13730 GCA_027575705.1 Erythroxylum echinodendron | reverse complement strand
TCTTTGTTTTTTATATGCATATGAAACGATCCTATGATTCACATGATCTTTGTGATTATGTTTTATCATGTTTAATTTTCTAACACTTTCCATGAACTACAAAAAACAAGTTACACTCATCGGTCATTTACACAATAAAATTATGTAAGATTGGGCACATACATAAGCTCATGATGCAAACGAAAGACAAGGGCGTAGCACACTACAAGAAAAGTAAGAATTAGCGACAGAATATTATCGACGAAAAAGAAACTGTTGCCAAAAGAATTAGTGAAAGAATATTATCGACGAAAAAGAAACGGTTGCCAATTACCGACAGTAAGTCAATTTTCATCGATAAGGTTAACGGGAAAATTTTCGTTTAGCAGCGATAGTAATATTCGTCGGTAAATATGGAGGAAAATCATCTCGGCAAAATTTGCGACAGATTTTAGCGAGTAGTGGCTGTAGTAATATCCGTCGGTAAACATAGAGGAAAATCATCCCGAAAAAATTTGCGACGAACTTTAGCGAGTAGCGGCGGTAGTAATATTCATCAGTAAATATGAAGGGAAATCATCCTGGAAAAATTTGCGACGGACTTTAGCGACAGTATAATGTGCCCGTCGGTAAAGAAGGTGGGATTTTTTTGAGTTTATCGATAGAAATGCATCTGTCGGTAATGTCCGTTAGTAAATTTTCAACATAGACGTTGTCGTCTGCTTCGGCTTCAGCATTTTAAAGTAAATGAAAACCAAACGATGTCATTTTCTTTTACGTTAAATAGACCCGAAGCTCTTCCTGTCTGCGATTTTCTTCTCTTCGTCTATTTCTCTGTCGTGTCTCCAGCCACTATCATCATATGCTTCGGTGGAGGTATTTTTCCAGTCACTTTCATGTGTTTTTTCGTATATTGAATGAAAATTAATTTAGGTATTTCATTACTTTCATTTATTTATGTATTATATGATTGGAAAACAATTTTAAGATATAAATGTTAATGATAGAAGGGACAAGACGTGATTTTGGTTTTGATGTTGGAATGAATTTCTGATGCATATAAGGTGTTTGATGAAATGTTTGTTCTTTGAAAAAATGATTTTAGTTCTTTAGATAAAGTGTACAAAACGTATTTGCATACAAGTATGTATATAAGAGGAAGCCAACAATATTAGAAACATGGAGAAAAGTATAAGGCTTAACTAGTAACAAAAGTGTATGCAAAATAGAATATGATTGATTATGATGAAATATTTTCTTGATAGTTAGACATACTTCTATCAAGATTTTGATGGAATTAGTAGCTAATTTAGATATGCTTTTTGGAGTAGATAGATGTGAAAAGGAGCAATAGATGTGTAAATTTAAGAATACATTCTATATGATAGAATAGTCTTTAAAAAAAGTGTATAAAAAGTTTCACTAGTAGATGATCTGAATTGACTATAGGAGATATGAAAAAGAAACTTGTGTTTACATTAAGAGCCTTAATGATGGATTGTTTATTTTTTTGCTAATATATGTAGATGATATGATAATTGATGTAAGACCTTATTAGGAAAGGAATTTGAGACGAAGGATTTGAGTACTGCCTAGAAAACACTAGGAATGGATATTCAAAGGGATAGGAATTCATAAAAATTTGTTTTTTTAAAAAACTACATTAAGAAGGCATTTGATAGATCTGGAATGTGCAAGGTTAAGTTAGAGAGTACTCTGTTAGAAAATCACTTCATACTTTCCCTAGAACAGTGCCTAGAAATAGATGAAGAGGTTGATTTGTCTAAGGTTCCATATACTAATATTGTTAAATGTTTAATATATGTAACAATTTGTAATCAACCTACATTAGAAGTAACCAAATGGATATTTAGAGGTATATCAAACCATGAGATTGTGTTTAGCAGTTAAAAAGGTGATCCTTCAGTTATCGAATATGGGGACATAGAGTATATCGAAGATTTGGATAATGTAAGGTCTACCACTGGGTGTGTCATTACTCTTGTAGAAGGGCCTATTTGTTGAGAATCAATGTTATAGTGTATGGTTGCATTATCTTATAAGAAAAGGTCAACATTTTGGAGAAAATCACTAATATATTAACAAATTTGGTTATCATAAAGAAGTTGAAGCATTATTGAAACTTGATTAATGTCTTAAGGTATTATAGATAAACAAACCCCAGCCTGTATAAAGTCTATTAATCAAGGTGGAGATTGTTGTCTTTAAATTATATACACGACTATGCAATCTTAAAGTTTTGGGAAGAAAAAGGGTGTATTCTCTAGAAATCAAAGATGAATAGACAAGTTGGAATATAAAAATAATATTATGTGTTGGATCCTATATCAATGTACATATAGAAGCTCTAAAATTAATGGTTTGTGTCTATATATAAGTAGATATAATACGAGCCACTTTATAAGATACTGGAATATAGGTAGATACAATATGAGCTAGTTCCTAAGACACTAGCATGTTTGATATATGCCACCAAAGAGAATACATGATCTAATGCGACTAAGGTTCAGATCACGATTCGGAGTTACTTACTATACAGGTGAAGCATCTCATGGTGTAGCAGTTGGAACTAAATCACCTCCTCCCCCTTTAGCTACTATACTTGCAAATGAGGCATCAACTCTGGTACCTGCTGCTGCACCATCTACCACCCTTACATCATTCACTACCCCTATATCGACAAAGATATCAGGGATAAACAATGAGGATGAAGGAGGAGGTCGCCAGCTTGGAGCTGAGAGACCTGATGGAAGAACTTACATCACAATTGTCAATAATCTGTATGTAAAAATACATCAAACACTATATGTTTATAATTAAGTTATAGGTTTAAATTTTAAAAATGTTATAACATTATTTGTTTTTATGTTAGGTTGATTTTGTCTAGACCGTGCTCAAGAAACATGGCATCCAAATTTAAGGAGACGATTGATCTTGAGGGTTACGTATGGAAGAATATCTCTCAGGCCGCAAAGGAATTTTACTATCAGGAGTTTGAGGTACAACAAAAATTATTATTTTATTTTTAATTAATTTTTATACATTAATTAAATAAATATTATTACATTATAAGTATTTATCCAATGTTTTTCCTTTTGTTTCAGAAACAATTTTTTTGGGATTCTGAATTTGAAGCTGTTATTTATAAAGTATGGGAGATACGAGAAAGTACAAATTATCGGGACTTTGTTGGTGCGATACACAAGGCCAGTGTATGATTGTCTTATAGTTCTGAACAAATATGGATTCGTTGGTAGTAGTATTAGACATCACCCGAGGCAATGTCCATTATAAAGCGTAATTTTACCAACAGACGTGGAGGATCGGGGGGAGAGAGTCTTCCCATACATATGAGAGGATCTATTGCCCACCACGAGCATGCAGAGAAACTTGTAAGTATCTACACTTTACATTTATATTCTGATTTCTTTACTTTGCTGTATTTCAATTGAATTTGATGTGTGAATTTTGGAATGAAAATATGTGTATTATGAGGAATGATAATGTTATTCTTATGTAGGAAAAGTCTATAGGCATGAGGCCTACACTTCGCCAGCTCTTTTTTCACACTCACATTAAGAAGCATGACGATGTGACGTTTGTCAACACTCGATGTAGAGAATTAAATGTATGTGAAATTTATGGTTTAATAGTAATGCTTAATAATTATTACTTACTAATATAAACATTGCCTTCTAATAGGACTAAATACAAGAAACTATTCAACGATGGTCTCAGCAGTCTAAGGATGATGATGAGACTCAAACTTATCTTCATGCAGTGGGTGGTAGGGACCGTTGTGGAAGGATATTCGACTTAGGTTCATTTGAGAGTACATGTTACTCACAATCCTCTACGTCCAGTACAGTAACATCTAGTAGACAGTTCACAACCAATGAAGTCTAAGAGCTTCAGAGCACAATGCAGACATTGATGGAGTACATATCTCAGCTCTGTAATGAGGTGAATGAGTTGAAAGGGAGGGGTAGCACCTTATTGTACCAATCAAAGCATCCGCAGTCACCAAATCAATAGTGAATTTGTAGTCATTTCATTCGAATTACAAATACTTATTATGTACAATTTAATGTTTTTATTATCAATTAAAATAATTTTAACCCTATATCATCAATCAATTTTTTGTTTAAACAAATTAAATGTATAAACAAATCAAATTATTATGCACAGATTATTCATAACTGTTTAAATTATGCATCAACCATAAGATCATCAAATAAAATTTATTGACAGTATATTTTTAAAAAATTCTTGTTACTTTATTGACAGATATTAGTTTTTGCGTTAGTAAAATCAATTCTATATACTTACTGAACACAACAAACCGTTAGTAATCACAGACAGAAAAACCAATTCCGTCGCTAAATTTATTGACAAGATTTGCCATAGAATAACCGTCGGTACACTAACCAACGGAACAAACATAACTGATGTTAATGTTGTAACAAACATACAGATGGATTAGAAGATACCTTCGGTAAATCTATTGATGGAACAATCATTCTCGTCTGTAAATTTACAGACGGACATCCTGTTGTTCATCGAAAATTATTACCTACGACCATTTCTATGACACCTTTGTCTGTCTGTAAATTCCGTGGCTAACTTGACTTACTGATAGAATGTCCGTCGCTAAATGACTTTTTTCTTGTAGTGGCACCAGTATATATGTCAGAACCAAAAAATAAATAAATGCTCACAACTAACTTATGAGAACTGCCTTAAAGACAACATCAACAATCTAGCATACAGTTACATAAAAAGGATCAAAAACCTACTGTTTCACAAGTGATTTTCACAATGATAAATTGATAATGAGGATTATTATAAAATAATGTTAAGAACAAGGAAATCAAGTTTATGATGCAAAGGCTCACACTAAACAACAAGAAAAAACCTTGAAGATGCATTTTGTCACTGGTTCTATAAACCCAAAAATTCCCAAAGACTCACCCAATCATTGGGAGAATAGCCCAAGCCAGAAAAAGGAGAAGAAGAAGTGCTCAACTTTTTTCTGGTGAAATAACTCAAAGAACATAACCCACAAAGATACAAAAGTCTAACTTGAAAAAAGAGCAAAAATTATTGACAAATGCCTTTAGCCATGCCTTAGTTCAAAATCTATAAACTCATGACAATTTTTTTAGCATACTAACTAGTTAATTTATAAACATCATGACCTTTTGACACTACAAAAGAGTTGACAATTTGCTACGATTTCTTTAGCAGCGCATCACAAGTCGTCACAGAAAGGGAGGTATTAGCAACAATTAGCAAACGTGTTGCCTAAAGCCAAACATTTAGTAATGAATCACCTAATAGTCATTAAAATCTAACATTTGATGATGGTCCTTCGAGTTTGTCATAGAAGGAACATTTTTTATGACCAATCAACAATTTTTTGCTAAAATTTTGCACTTTGTATGATGAATTTTATTTTTTGTCAGTAATGCAATATAATTTAGCAATGCTTAGGTTATTCATCGGTAAATGTTTAGCACAATGAACACTTTTACATGACAATAAGTATAAATCATCACAAATATACAACATATTGCGACGCATAGTTATTTTCGTTGGTAATTTGGCAGAGATATGCAATGATAGCATAAAAAGTCGTAAAAGGTTTGACTTTTAGCGACGAATTATTGAAACATTGCATAAAAAATTAAGACAAAAAATTTCATGTTACAATATAAATCCTTAGGCAAATTTTAATGAACTATTGTATGTGATAATATTCTTAAAAATAATAATGTTGAAAGGATAGTTTTTAATGCTAAATGTAGTTATTAATCCTAATTTTATTTGAGATTTGTATGATTTTTCATATTTTTCATTTGTCTTGTTTATAAATTTGTTTAAATATATGCATTCAGATTTTATAATGTATACCATCATATAGATTTGTACACAAATGATTCTTTAAAGAAGCTTATTATACATAGTAGTACTACATCTCCATTGACACAAAAATTTCATGAAAAAAATTGTTTAAATTTTATTATTTAAATATATTTTTGAATATAAAAAGATAATCATACCTAAAATTTTAAAGTTATATTGGATGAAAATATCATAAATTTAAGTTAAGTACTATTATTCTTAATCATTAATGTTAATTAACAATAAAATAATACTACATATAAATATTGAAATATGGTAGCTATATATATATATGAAAGTAGTGCAAGATGTTCATGAGAAGTTTAACATTTCTTACAGAAAAAATAATAAATAAAGTTCAACATCTAATATTTAATTGAGAAGGAAAAGAAATAATTATTTGTTTGGATTCCCATTGACATTAGAGTCAGTAGAAAAGGTGAAGTCCAATGTCTAAATTCCCAAGAAGCCTCCTTGCACTCTCCAAGTCATCACTTGAAACTGTTAAGGTTTGTTGACACTCATGGTTTGGTGAATTGATACCCTCTTCCAACAAATTCTTTATTTAGCTAAATTTGTAGAAAATATAGTGAACGATGTTCAGATCGAGTATGCACGATGGTATTAGATGAACCACACATACTAAGAAGCATTTCAGCTAATAAATATAGAGAATAGAATGATCAAATATAAATCAGATGGTATTAGGAAGTCAAATTTGAACAGATGCTTACCCGATTGATAAACTTTATGATTATCACGATAAACAGGCATAGTTTTTACGATCGACCACTGTCCTGAGACAAATGATTTTCCTAATGACATACGAACCATTGGGACATTACCACTACGTCCATTTCCATCAATGATCTCTTAAATATTTGAAGAAGCTTAACATGTAATAGCTTTATAATAGGAAATGAGATCTAGATAATAAGCAAAGTGACGTAGTTTGAATGATACTAAAAACATTGAAGAAGAAGATCGATCATGGAAGGTAAATGCTTATTAGTGTATGAAAAGGGGATTTGATTTGTATTAATTTGTTCTTCATCTTGGACAATTTTGCCACATTCCTCTCAGTGAAACTCATTTCCACCATCGTGAACTAGTCTCCATATTTAAATTTCAAGATGAATTAATGGTAACAAGTTAATTACAAAAAGTCAATAGAAGAGTTCTTATTTGAATATTACAACATTCTAGCAATGTATTAATTTTGTGAACTCATAAAGTTGGGAATGTTAAGTATGTATGCGCTATATTTAGTGGATTTATCTTTAAATTATTTTACTAGTTTTCAGCAACTCTATTATATAAGGTTGTATGCTAAAAGATTTGGTCTTTAAGAATAAGAGTAACAAGTTGTTAGTTTTGGTTTTAATTGTAATGTCTAACATAAAAACACACTTGACCATATTTCTGGTTTCGAACATTTGATTTTTAAGTTTTATGTGTAATCATAACTTCATTACACGTTCAAATAAAATCATTTTGATAGATAGATTTGTATATTATAAAAGGTACAATCAATTGTAAATATGTATATAAACATCTATTATAGAAGTAGCCTTCATTTAAGCATTTTACCAAATAGTTAGGAGGAGTTTGTCAAGCAGAAGTGGAAGGTGGGAATAAAATGTCTACTTATACACATCCACTACAGAAATAGAAGAAACTATCTTCCAAACATGCAAACACAAACAAAAACCCATACACCATAAGTTAAACACCATAATCACAATAAACTCTTACACATAGCAAATAAACAGAGCACATAAAGGATTGAAAATAGAAAAAAAGAACAGTACCAATATAGGTAATGACGCTTCTTCGATTGTAACACCTCACCTTTATAAACTGTATGCTTGAATATCTGGAGGACATTCAAGAACATACCTTATGAAAATGACATATTAGAGCAAACACATTCACTTATTATGGAATCTTTCAGAATGTAAGTAGTTAAAAGATTAACTTTTTCCTTTTCATTCACAAACATAGCTTATATTATGGCATTACAATACACAATCCATATATTTACATTATTAAAAGCATTTGAGTGTTTACTACTCCTTTACAAAATGTTTCACATTAAAAGAGAAAGCTAAATTAACATAATAAATAACTCCTTAGATATTAGCTGACTAAACCTTTGAGCCATTCTTATTTTCCAAAATAGATAGAACTATACTTCTACTAGTTTACCTTAGAAGCTATGTATCCCTTGTACCTACAAATCAACATTCCAATTTTGATAAGTTTGTGAACTCAGTGAGTGAACCATCATTAATATGCTCACTTATGTTCAGAAACAAAAATCTCTCAAACATAAACCAAATTCTTAATATACCTCATCTCAATAATACATCATGAATTTCACACATTTCAAATACTCATTTTAGAATAATTCAACCATCTATCTCAATTATTCACATTATCATCAAATACATGAATATGGAATATCACAATTCATTAATGTTTTCACAATCATTTACATGATACATTTGAAGATATATTTGCAAATGCATATGCACATGTTTCTTCACTTTTATTTTTATTTTGTTGTGATCAAGCACCTATGTACTGTCCCATATCCGTTGATATCCGATTTCTGAAACATACTAAGGGTTAAAACCCTATACCATTACATATGAGTAATAACATTGAGAGCATTTCATTCACATGAATATCATAGGATACACAGATGAATTATGAATTTGGTACACATTGCAAAAATAGCATATGCACTTAATTGACATATTCCGAGATATGAAAGATGTAAAATGATCATGATGTGAATTGTAAATTATTATGTCTTAAATTTTGGTTTGATTGGATTCCAATTAGTAATTTGGAATTAATTGTTCTTAATTAAGAGATTGATGAATTAATATGTATATTTGGACTAGGAAAAATGCTAAGTAGATTGACACATGAAAAATTAGGATGACTAAGCCTATAAATTGAGTGACATTTGATGTGGATAAATGAGTGAAAAATGGACTAGTAATTAATTGAAAAATGTCTATATTAAGTGACATGTGGACTAATTAATAGGTGGTAATGGCAACTCAATTATGGGACAAATGGGTTACATGCCAAATGACAAATTCCTTGGTCAAATGAAGACCCCTAGCATCTAATAAAGAAAGTTACAACAAGGATAGTTTCTGCTATCTTCTTCTTGTTTCATCACTGAAATTGCTTCTATATTTTCTCTAAATTTTGGATTAACCTAGCTAAAATTACTACATCAAAGCCAGACTTTGATCCTTCACAAAATAGCCAAGAAACCATCTTAATGATACCTTCCTCATGCTACTGAAAACTAGTTCATTATGTTGATCTTGCTTGCTTGGAGGGATAGGTTACCTTGAAGTTTTGAGATGAAATTGGAAGCTTCATAGGTAAGTAGAAATTTGATCTTTATGGAATGTTTAATAGAATGAGAATGATGATTGAATTGGAATTAGAATGAAATGCATATGCTCTTGATGATGAACATGTTAAAATTTGTTGGATGAACTTAGATGTTTTTCTACTTTGTTCTTGGTGTATAACAACCATGCATTATAGGTTATTATATGGATGAATTGGACAGGAATTTGAAATATAAAAAAGGTGAATTTATGCTAAGGACAGATTTTAATATAGTGTTCTTGAATTGAAAAAGAGCTAGGACTAAATGCAATTAAAGAATGATGGTTTTCTGTTTTGATTTTTGATGCATGAAAGACCATGATTTGTGAGCTGTCAATTGAATAATTTTTAACTAGAATTGGAGATGATATTAATGAGGAATTGGGGTATAATTCAGGTCAAATTGAGGTATATGTGATGATGAATTCATGCTAAAGATAGGTACTATTAAGGTGTTTTCAAATTTGGAAAAATTAGGACTATATGTTTGATGGTATAAAGTGAATGGTAATGAAACAAATGAGTAGATTTTTGCGAGATTGTGTGAGATCCCATATCGATTGGAGAGGGGAATGAAGTACGCCTTATAAAGGTATAGAAACCTCTCCCTTATAGACGTATTTTTCTAAGGTATGGGAAGAGCAAAACCGTGAGGGCTTGGCTAGGCTAAGGCCCAAAGTGGACAATATCTGTGAGCGGGTGGTATAGGGCTGTTAAAATGGTATCAGAGCCAGCACCTAAACTGGTGTATCAACGAGGATGCTAAGCCCTAAAGGGGGTGGAATGTGAGATCCCATATCAATTAGAGAGGGGAACAAAGTACGCCTTATAAGGGTATGGATACCTCTCCCTCATAGGCATATTTTCCCAAGGTGTGGGGAGAACAAAATCATGAGGGCTTAGTTGGGCCAAGGCCCAAAGTGGACAATATCTATGGGTGAGTGGTCTAGGGATAATACGATGATATCAGAGCCAGTGCCCAAACCAATGTGTTGGCGAGGATGTTGAGCCCTACAGTGGGTGGAATGTGAGATCCCATATCGGTTAGAGAGGGGAAAAAAGTATGCCTTATAAAGGTATGGATACCTCTCCCTTATAGATGCATTTTATCAAGGTGTGGGAAGAACAAAACCATGAGGGCTTGGCTGGGTCAAGGCCTAAAGCAGACAATATTTTGGAGCGGGTAGTCTAGGGCTATTACAGATTGAATGTAATCAATATAGAAGCTAGAATAGCATGAAATGAAGTAGCTTTATAGGACATGATTTCTAGAAAAATTCAAGTGTTAGTGATGTTTCTAAGTATGTGAAATTCGTGGAGAATTAAGGGAAGAAAGATAGTGCACGATTGTGGCCTGTTTACTTGCCTTCTGTCATGATTGTGGCAAGGTTCCCCACGATCGCCGGCCTAGTTATGAAAACATAATTTTTGTTTTGTGTACATGTTGAACTAGTTGTGGAAAAGCCACCCTAAATTGGTGATTAAGGCTTAGAATGAACCTAGATTGTTGCTTGATTAATTGGTTAAGAGCTTGATAAGTTTAGGTTATTAATTGATGTCATAACTTAAATAATGGACTGTTCTGATATCTATGTATCCAAATCTGGACATTATGAGTTGTCACAGGAATAAAGGTGTTCTTATGAATGCAAACATGATCATAAGAGTATGAGTAATATGTATTAGGAATGAATGAATGAGAATTGGAATATCGTGTGATTATAATACCAGAAAAGAGTTAGTGAATGTATGGTTGATGAATGTAGAATAATCGATCTTACTTGAAGATATAAACCTAATTACAAATTGGTTATATCCAAGTTATGATCTATGATTGGTTAAGAAATATGAATAAGGATACATACCTGAGAAAAGTCAATTGAGCATGCATTGAACATGACATATATATATATATATATATATATATATATGTGCATTATTGAATATGTATTTGATTGATCACCTTAGTAATATGAATATATGTGTATTGCATGATTTTAGAAGCACAAGTCGAATGCCAACATCGAGACATTGTTAGATTATATAGGCAAAAGTTTATCAGGAGAGTACTGTGAGTTAACCTAGATGTTTTCTAGCTATGTTTGATTTGTTTCTGTTTCAATTTCAGTTATTAAACTGTTATTGCTATGGTTGTGATAATTCCGTACATTAATTGGTCCGAGGAGTTTGATATTTGGGATTGTATTGGGAGTGTATTAGATTGAATGTGAATTTAGAAAGTGTATACTCAATGAAAAGTTAAATGTCAGACTTAGATATGATGAATATGTGAAAGTAATTGTGCACAATGAATGAAAGTGAATAAAGCTTATGATGCATTTCATTAAATGGTTATGCATGATTAAATAAAGGAGTTCTAATTGGAGTAGCCGGTCTGAAAAGAGCTTAAAGCTAAAAAATGCTCATAAAAAGCCACAGGCTCAGTGATCAATGAGCCCAGTATCCACAATGGGTATGGGATAGAATGTAAAATGCGTCCGATATCTACAAGAGATATGGGACAGTAAATAGTTACTCGGTCACAACAAAATAAAAATGAAAGTGGAGTCACATGTGCATATGCATTTGCAAATATATCTTCAAATGTATCATGTAAATGATTGTGAAAACATTACTAAATTGTGATGATATAATGATATGTTGTATTTGTGTATTTGTTGATAATGTGAATGATTGAGATAAATGATTGAATTGTTCTAAAATGAGTATTTGACATGTGTGAAATTCATGATGTATTGTTGAGATGAGTTAAATTGAGAATTTGGTTTATATTTGAGATGTTTTTGTTTCTAACATAAATGAGCATATCAATAATGGTTCACTCACTAAGTTTGAAAACTTATCAAAATTGCAACGTTTATTTTTAGGTAGAAAGGAGACATAGCTTCTAAGGCAAACTAGTAGAAGTCTAGTTCTGTCTATTTTGGAAAACAAAAATGGCTCAAAAGTCTGGTCAGTTAGTATCTAAGGAGTTGTAGATTGTGTTAATTTAGCTTTATCTTTTCGTGTGAAACATTTTGTAAAGGAGTAGTAAACACTCAGATGCTTTTAATGATGTAAATATATGGATTGTGTATTGTAATGCCACAATGTAAGCTATGTTTGTGAATGAAAGGACAAAGTTAATCTTTTAACTACTTATGTTTTGTAAGATGCCATAATAAGTGAATGTGTTTGCTTTAACATGCCATTTTCTTAAGATATGTTCTTAAATGTCCTCTACATATTCAAGCATATACTTTATGGACAGGGGAGGGAGGGGGGGGG
>JANZXR010000069.1:10484-25351 GCA_027575705.1 Erythroxylum echinodendron | reverse complement strand
TTACGTTTTATCGATTGCAATATGATTTGTTTCGTTTTCAGTTTAAGTAACAAAATGTTTTGAAAAACAAAAGGTGGACCAATATTTATGACCATTGATAAGAGTTTTAAATTCAAAAAAAAAGTATTCCGAGTTTTTAAATGGTAAGTGACGTGACACGCCATTCTCGCGGGGCACGGATTCGGATATCACCATCGATATCGGGTTCGGATCCAGCGGGGGTGGGGTGTTACATCCTCTCTCCCAAAGTGGGTCTCCATACATATGTTACCTTTATAAAGTCTTCCACTAAAGATCCAGGTTCAAAATCTTAATAGCTTCTGGGAGTGTCTTATATAGTTTTGTTTCATTATATATGTGAGCAAAACCTTTTAAGTCTACCTATTTTTTTATCTAGCAAAATTGGTTTACTATTTTGCTTGTAATGTAAATAAGTCCTATTGGTGTTAGTGATTTGCTACTAGTGAGTGTTCCTACTCTTGAAAAACAAATAGCAAGTTTTTGGTGAGCTGCAACTTTTTTTTCTATAAGGAGATGAGCTTGTTTCTCTACAATATAGCTTCCTTTTCAGCTCTTTCTTCTTTCTTCTTCCCTCAGCATAGCTTGATCCTGCTTTTATTCTTCATCTAATTTCCCTCTCTTTTATTTACCTTTGGTTTCTCTCTTCCTTGCTTTCATTTCTCTGTATCGTGATTCACTACATTCCATCTCCCCGCAATTATTTTTATCTATTAGTTACTAACATTAACCATCAGTACTTCACCATGTTTTCAACTTCAGAACCTTTCCCACCCTTGATTCACTCTTCTTCCTCTTCTCTGAATCCTCCTATTTCCCCACATCCTTCCCCCACCTGTTAGCTCCTGGTTCCATCTCTCATTCTCCTTAAGTATTGGATGCTTTTATAGCTGTAACTCGTCTAAACAAATGCACTTGTGTGCAAGTTATTGGAAACTACAATCTTGAATCCAAACTTTGATTCTATCCTAATCCCACCTTGGAGCATCATATTGTCTCCTAACCAATCTTCATTCTTTAAGAAGTAGTTCAAAAAATGGAAAACCACCATTATTGGCTTCTTCCTTAATAAGAAAGTTCCTTTCCTAGTTATGAAACCTTAGATAATGAGTAACTGGAAGCAATTTGGTATCCTTAATATAATCTTGAACAATGATGACATATTCTTCTTCAAATTCAATTCTCCATAATCAATTTCATAAGTCATCAAAGAAGGACCTAGCATGTTAATCATAAACCATTTTTTGTTCAACCTGGGACACCAGGACT
Source organism: Erythroxylum echinodendron (assembly GCA_027575705.1). Classification (NCBI taxonomy): domain Eukaryota; kingdom Viridiplantae; phylum Streptophyta; class Magnoliopsida; order Malpighiales; family Erythroxylaceae; genus Erythroxylum; species Erythroxylum echinodendron. The sequence continues at coordinate 24,064 of JANZXR010000069.1, read as the reverse complement.
GAAGTTTGAAGAAATTAAGCTCACCAACATACCCTTTTGGATTCGTATCCATGATATTCCCCTTAAATACTGGACAATAAAAGGTCTAAGTTACCTTATTGGCTCCATTGGGAGATCTTTATGTTTTGATCAAGTGATAGATGAAACTATTAGGATTAACTTTTCTAGGATTTATATAGTTATTGATGCACTTATAGACCAGCTTGAGGAAGTTTCCATAATGAAATTCAATTACAACCTAGATCTTGTTAAGGAAAAGGTTGAAATAATATATATCTGGAAGCCTCCTAATCTAAAACCTAAGGAGATTTAGAAACCAATAGGAAGTATTTTTGAAATAGGAAGCTACTAGGAATTCATGTAAGATGAATTTCATTTGGATTAACAGGAAGAATCATCTACACAATCTACACCCCTAAATGGTAATTTAATTCCTCTAGATGCTGATCTAATCTTAGAAATCGTTTAGTCTTGTTTTACAAAGTAGAAGTCAATAAATACTCAATTTTTCAGTAACTCCATTAACGATTGTAACAATACAATCGACATTACAATTGTAATTCAAGCATTTCTGAAAACTGCAATCACAACTTAACAAATCAAGCTCAATTTCCTACTCCTTCTAGTAAGGATGCCTTGTCAGATGAAGAGGAAACATTGTCACATCAATAATTAGATAACACTAGAAGAGAATTTTTAAAGTTGTCATTAAGAGGAAATCTAGAAAAAGAAGAACCTATCTTCTTTTAACGTATCTTCTTTTACTTTTAAACCACGATAGTCTCAATATAAAATATAAGAAGCTTGTTTGCCCCCATTAAAAAAATCAAACTTTATTTTTACTAAAAATAAACTCAACTTGTTGGGAATTCTAGAAACAAGATTGAAGAAAAATCACTATAACATTATTCTAATATTTTCTTCATACTTCACCCTAATGGAAGAATTATGATATTTTACAACTATAATAAAATGGAACTGATAAGCATAATTATAAGTGATCCTTTGATTCAGTTGAAGGTAAAGGTTTTTAATCTGAACTTACAGTTGGAAATTTCCATCATATTTGATGTTAACTACAAATTCCAAAGAACGTCACTATGGAACAAACTCTCTAACATATCATAAGGAATCAACACTCCTTTGATATTTCTTTAGGACTTTAACTTCATTATTCATTTTTATAAGGCTGAGGGATATTATTCTAATAGGTCATTTGGATATGATCTCAAAAACTTCTTAAACAACATTGAGGTTACTGATTTACCTAGTAGGGGTAATTTTTATACTTAAAATAATAAGCATAAGGGCAACACTTTCTTGAGAAAGAAATTGCATAGAGGCCTATCCAATCTTTCATGGCTACTTCAATTTCCTAACGCAAATGCTTTCTTTCCTAATTCGAGCATATCTGATCATTGTCTAGTTATAATCCACTTTGAGACTCTCTAATTTTAGATAAGTCATCCATTATGCTTCAAGAACTTCCTATTGAATATTCCTGGCTTTAAAGATGCATCCAAGAAAGAGATAAGCTGCAACTGCAGAGGCACCTAGCAATCTCAATGCTCTAAGTTTCTGATCAATATTTGTAATGAAATCAAAGCTTTTTACTAAGCCAATGTTAGTAACATGTATCATCTCTTGATTACTACAAAATTAAGCCTTGAGAAAGCTAAAAATACTCTATACCTTAACCCAACAACTCCTCTTTCTAAGAAGTAGAAAAACTAGCTTTAAGAACCTTCATTCAGGATGCCAAGTTTGATTATTCACTCTGGAAGCAAAGATACAAAATAAGATGACTATAAGATGGAGATAAAAATATCTTATTCTTTCACAGATATGTATTAATAAAAAATTCCTGTAATAAAGTAGTCACTTTGGAAGCAAATGGATCAATCCTTCATACTCAATCTGAATTTTTATCTAAGGCTGAAAGTTACTTTTCTCAATTGCTATGTTCTTCTTCCATTGCTTCTTCTTCTATCGATTTGATTGATCATATTGTTCAGTAGAAGTTAAATGCTAATGTCAAGTAGGTTCTTGCTCTACTAAGGTTAGCTTTGAAATTGAAAATGCTATCAAATCTCTAGCACGGTACAAAGCTCTAGACCTTAATAGATTTAACATTTAATTTTTTAATACAAAAAATTGGACATACTCAAGAAAAATGTTTTATAAGAAGTTCAGGAGTTTTTCTTTAACAAAAAAACTCTTAAAAGAACTTAGTAACATATTCGTCACTTTAATTACCAAAGGAAAGGAACACAAGTCCCTATTAAACTTCAGGCCCATTTCTTATTACTCTTCTATTTATAAGATCATATCCAAGGTGATTGTTGAAAGGATAAAATATATCCTTCCTAACATGATTTATCTTACACAATGTGCTAAATAGGCACGTTAATGACAACACGTCTTTAACTTAAAAATTATAGTATAATAGGAAAAGAAAAAATTGTGCTTTCAAATTGAATTTTAGAAGGCATATGACACTACTGATTGGAGCTTCATCCTAAACACATTAAAGGCTTTTGACTTCCCAGACATCTTTATTGAATGGGTATCACAATATATCACTTCAATTTCATACAAAATTCTTATTAATGGGCAAACTACCAAGATAATTTATGTGGTTGGAGGCATTCCCTTGACTTGTTATGATTGGTATTTAAGGTTCTCACCAAACTTCAAAGAAGAACTAATTCCAAAAATTCAAAGTTCAAGTTTAATTTAAAATGTAAGAAGCTTAATATTGTAAACCTTAGTTTTGCTGATGATATGTTCATATTCTCCAAAGCAGATGTTAATTCAATCTAAAGATATTTCAAAAGCTTGCATAATGTTCAAAAGGATCTCTAGTTTAGCAATTAACAATGACAATTCCAACTTTTTCGTCTTTACAAATGCCTCTTATTTATCTAAAAAAATATTAGCATACATTGGCTTTAAGGAATCCAGTTAAATATCCTGGAGTTCTTATATCATCTATCAAGCCTATTTTTACTGACTTTAAGCCTCTTATTGAGAAAGTCAAGTGTAGAATTAAGAGTTAGATCTTTAAGGCCATTTCTCTTATAGGTAGATGTCAATTGATAAACTTAGTGTTATCCTCACTAACCAACTATTGAGCTTCACTTATTGTTTTCCCCAAAGCAGTGTCCAAAGAAATTGAGAAACTTTTTAAATACTTTCTTTGGAAAGCAAATGGTAAATTTAACTAAAACACTAGATGATATGAGATTTGCATGCCAAAGAAAGTTGATGGCATGGGAATATTTCCTACTAAGATACTCAGTTCTATTTTTCTTTCCTAGTGACTTTGGAGATTATTGGCTGACAAATAGTCCTTATAGGTCAAATGAATGCATTCATATTTCATAAAGAATCAAAACCTATGGAATATCAAAATTCTAGATAATGCCTTAACACTTGTAAAGTCATTGTTTAAATTAAGAGTGATTATCAAAGTTTCTTGTAAGCATTCAGTAAAAGATGGGAAGACCACCTCCTTCTGGTATGATTGCTAGAACCTTTTTGGTCCATTAGATGCAGTTATTAATGTTACTGCCTTGCATAATACCTTATCGTCCAGCATCTCAATTGTTGAACTATCTTCACTATACATGTGTCAATCTTGCCTCTGTCATCTACACTATATGATCTCCTCTCAAATGATATCCTTGAAAAATTTAAAGATGACACCATCCAATGGTTGCATACTCATTTTGGCAATTTCACCAATGCATCATATTGGTCTCCATTCAGAAACACCAATAAAATTGTTTCTTTGTGTAAACTTACATGGTATAAGTACAAATCTCCTCATACTTCATTCGACTCATAGTTAGCAATAAGAAATCATCTTCCTTAGTTGATATAATAGCACCTTACTTAACTTTATCAAACTATTACATTATATATAAGTCAGCCTTTGAAAGCATTAAGCATATCTTCTTTTAATGCCAATATAGTCAACACCTTTGAAAGACAATTACTTAGTTATTATATCTAGTCAATCCACCTACTTCTTGGTCAAAAATTATTGATTGGTGTTGTAAGGTTTAAATGAAAATCAAAGGGGACCTTTAGTTGTTTAGAGTTTCCTTTACTTACTTACTTGGTGGTATATGGGAAGAAATAATGCCAATAGGATATTTTTTTATTCACACAATAATAAAGAAACTTTCTTGTAGATCCTGTGTTCCAAAATTATACAACACAATTTTTTTATTTATAAAGACTACCATTGCTTCAGCTCTTAATGCCAACTCATTTAGGTAATTAACTAGCTTGATCAATATGTAACAATAATTACAATGTTGTTAAGGCAGCTTTGTATTTAATGGTATAATTTTGTTTTTACTATTGTAAACAATTTCCAACTTATATTAATACTTTCTTTCTTTCTTTCAAAAAAAATGTAACTTAGTCCTTCTTGTATCTAATATTATAGTGACCCCTGTGGAAATTGGTCTATATAAGGATGGATTTCAAGAGTTGCCTATTAAGAGTTATCTTTAGACACCAATTTTTTATGAACAATGGTGGACCTTCGATATTCTATAGGCTATTATCAATAATTCTTCATGCTAACATGAAGGCCATTCTTTTCTCTAAGAAATATCCAACTATTTTTGGGCTCCATTTTCTAAGTCATATGTGTAGAACATCCAAAGGAGGGGTGACAAGTTCATCTAGGTTAGTTTGAGGAATAAATTTAAGCTTCCCAAACTCCTCTAAATTTTTGATAACCTTGCTGAATCTGTCTTCTTAAAGCTAGAATCCTTGTTTTCTTTGTAGTGAACTTGCAAGGATGGTGAAGGGTTATGACTAAAGGAGTGGAGGAAAGTCATGCATTAGATCTAGTGCTTGTTTAAAATCAAGGTTAACATGGTTACTGGTTTAAGGTGAGAAGGATTTGTTTCCATTAACGGTAAAAAATAGAAAGTGAAACAAGGCAGGGACGGATTCATTTCCATTAATGGTAAAAAATAGAAAATGAAACAAGGCCAGAGAAGTGGAAAGAAGGCAAATTACTAGAAGGAGTAAAGGTGAACCAGGGTTAGGAGAAGGATTCACTTCCATTAATAGTAAAAAATAGAAAAGGAAACAAGGTGGGGAAGGATTCATCTCTATTAATGATAAAAAAAGAAAATGAAACAAGGAGGACTAGTGGAAGGACGAAAAGTTACTAGAAAGAGCAAAGTTGAACTGAGTTTTAAAAGAAGGACGACGAACTTGGAAGAAGCTAGTATAAAACTAATAAGAAGGGAGATCATCTCTCACTAACTGCAATTACATTAGTTTTTAGATCTTTCTTATTAAAAAATAATTTTATATTAAAGTAAAGTTTTAAAATATAAATTGGTGTTGAAAGGAGAAGTTTTGAGTTATTTTAACATTTTAATGCATTATGCCCTTTACCACTGCTTGAATGCTCAATTTGTGTCTATAATGAATTAGAAATAACTAATTAGATCGTCCCTTACTTGCATTTGCCACATTTTAGTTTTGGAAAGGTAATTGATACTAAACATAACAATATGTTAACAAACAATAATTATAAAAAATATTGAACTTTATTCAATTTTATAATTCTAATTAGAACCTTAAAAGTGATAATAAAATATTTCAACTTTTTCTTGCAAAAATAATTAATTATTAGATCTCAAGTTAATGGTGCTAACTTGTCTAGCCATGTTAACTAACATATTTGCCATGTGACTCATAAGTGTACTACGATTGTGAAGTGGCAAATAAACATTTAATATATAAAATAAAATAATAAAACCTAAAATCCATAAATCCTTAAAAATCTTCTAACCTAAATTCTCCCTTCTCCTTCATAAAGAACAAAGGCAGAGTTGTCTCTACCACACCACCTCTCCTTCTCCTAGTGTGTAGCACTCTACTTCCACCAAGCAGGTATCCGTACATCCCGAGGACATTCAGAAACTTATCCTGTGAAAATGGCGCACTAAAGTAGTCAAACAAAACTCATTGCAAAATTTTCTTAATCATCACACACATTTTTCGGAAAACCACTAATGATTAATGACCCATTTTGTTAATAAAAATTTCAATTGCAGTTGTCACAAACAATATACACATAGCTGAATTCCAATAATCATTTAGGCCCTTTACAAATTCGAAACACTTTCAGCCATAAAGTCATTACATGTCAGAATTATTCATACACACATGGCATATTATTTGCGGAATACATTCTTTAATACAAAAATAATAGAAAACATTTGTAGACGCTAACTGATCCTGACTTCTATCTATTACTCAAATGCAGTGGTTAGACTCCCTTTGCTCTAACTAGGTGTCTCCTTTGATCCTGAAAAATATGTTGCAAATTTTGGGGTGAGTTTTGTGAACTTAGTGAGTGGACCATCCTCGATGACTCACTCAATCACATAACACATCAATTTATGTAATAACGTAATTTACATCATTTCACTAATCAACATATTGAATCACATACACTTCATATTCACTTAATTCATATTTCACATTAGAAAGCATTTAAACTATTTATTTCAATCATTTAAATCATACATATCAAATGCATATGTATTTGCGATGCTCATGAGACTCACTTTCAATTGTTATTGTTGTGACACAGTGCCTGTAACTGTCCCGTATCTATTGTGGATACCGAGCTCATTAATAACTGTCCCTTATCCGTTGGGGATACAGGACTCATTTTACGTAGTAAGCCAGAGGCTCTTACCACATTTTGAGCTTTAAGCATTTTTCCACTTTCTCATCTTTAAACTCTTTTTCGGTGGCTACTCTAGTCACAACAACCTTTATGTTATCATGCATTCATGTAATGAAATGCATCACATGTATTCAGTCAATCAATTGTGCTCAATCTTACACTTTCACATTCAAGTTCACATTTATCATCAGACCTTGGTTCGGCATTCAACGTTTAAGTTGAGAAACACTTATTCGGTCAAATTCACATTCAATGAGTACTTCTAATGATTTTTACATGCATCAAATGCCTCAGATATTTATTTTCTGGAATCAACACATTCACATAACATAATTCAATATAGAAATTTAAAACAAAACAAACAATGAAAGTAAGACCATATAGGTCGACCCACAATTCGCTCCAGATCAGCATTTGCTTCTATGATCCGAAAACGTCTAGATGCAAATGTTGAATCCTACATAACAATTTCATGCAACACACACATTGTACACACATTACTAATTGAATGTCACATAAACATTCAGTTATACACATATGTATATGTGTAATGTATAATGCATGCTCATGTTGACTATTCAGGAATTTATTCTTAATCACATCACTTGATTTTTAATGACATCATTTGTGTGTGTCAAGCTTATTCTAGGTTCATACCTCAAAGAACTTGGTCATTCAAATAACATAATTCAATCATTCATCATTTCTTTTCTAACATTCTAAGTTCACGTAATATTCAAGTTCTCATTCATTCTTACCCAATACACATCATTAAATCATTCACCAAGGTTATTTTAGCTTCCTAAGATCACAAAATATCCCATTAATCATTCATCTTTACTTAATACTCATCATTCATCTCTCATTAGCCATCATAAGTTCACTTTCATTCTCATAACATCCCAAAATTCCATATTTGAACACTTGATATATGACAATCCATTCTTATGTTTATATCCTCAACCATCACTCTAAACATACCAATCATTTTTATCTCTTATTTCCGCATCAAGATAAGTACATTTCAAGCTCCATTCAAGCCTAAATGTATCATAGGAAAGCATTGATAAGTCCACAATTTATATATATATGTACATGATTTGGGAAAATAGGCATAACTTTCACTATGGATGTCAGATTAAGGTCATTCAAGTATAGTTTCGAAAAGGACTTTGAGTTCTACCACTTCTATGAAGACACTAAAGAGAGATTTTGCCGTCTAAAGAGTCAAAATTGCACATTTATATAAGTGTCCTGAGAATGTCGCCCAGTGGACTTATGTCCATTCAAACAAACATGAACGGAGCTGGAACGCCGGAATTCTAGAGAATGTGTTACATATAGCCTAAAGGATTCCATATTTCCAACTCCTATAAGTTACATATAACCTATTTTATTCATATCTATCATTTCTAACTTATTTTCCTCATTATTTCCTCTTCATTCTTACTTCCATTTCAGCTCAATATCTTTTATAACCAAATCATAATCTATGTTTGGTCATCAACCCAAAAACATAACATTCAACTTATACACATTCATAAAAAAATTCTGCACATGCTCGACTCCTTTTATCACCTTCATTTCATCTCTAACTTATCACACTAATTCTTCCTATTTCAATACACCATAGTACTCTTTTTCTTTAGCTCTAAACACATTTTTTCTCATCTCTAAAAAAACCAAAGAGATACACATGATTATACCAGAAAAAAAAAGAACAAGTAAACATCCATTTACATGTTAAAATTTTCTGCACACCCTAAATTCCATTTCCAACTTTACTTTGTCTCTAAATTATCATCTTGCTTCTTCTTATTTTAAGTCAATACACTAGCCTTTCCTTTGGCTTTAAAATCATTCTAGTTCATCTCTATAACATTAAAAGAAATCCATGTTAAGAAACACTGAAAACAGAACATGAAACTTCCACTTACCACTCAAATTTTTCTGCACTTTCTCCTACACCATTTTAATGATTTTTCGATTATAAACTCATCTCTAATCATCTCTACATCAATTTATGAATCATTAATCATGATACACATAAAAGCAAGACATGAACATACCCAAATTTCTCATTCACGTTTCAACATGTAAACATCCTCATTTTATGCTCATTTAACGCTTAACTATCTTCATACATGCTTCATTCAACAAATCAAGAATTACGCTTACTTGTTTAGTTTCAAAGTCTTCAAATCATTCTTAACCCTAGCTTTCTAAGAATCAATCAATCATCTTCTTGCCAAGGTAGAAAAAGTGGGGTTTTTTTTTAAGAAGAAAAGATAGCAACAACATTGAAGTAGCTAGTGATGGCAGAAAGCAAGGTTCAACTTTGACGCTTGGAGAAGAGAGTGTCGTGATATGGAGAAGAAGAAAGAAAAAAATACAAAAAGAAAAGTGATGAAGATGAAGAAAAGAAGCATGTGTCGTGGGGCAAGAATGAAAGACAATAGAGAGAGTCTTTCAAATGGGCATAAAAAGGTGGGTAATAAAGACTTGGTGGGTGTCATGACACTTATCATGACACCTTCCACTTAAAATTATTCTAATATCTGTTTCTTGTGATGCTAATTAATAATTAATTTCTTAGTCCATTTGTCTCCAATTTCTAATCCAATTGTCTCTCAATTTTCTATGACACTTTTCATCAAATCTTAAAGTCATTTATCAATATTTTTATTATCATTTGACACTTGATTCCACTACTATTTATCAATTATTCTACCACTTGGCATTTTTCCTAGTCCATAAATACCCAAAATCTTAGAAAATTCTCAAATTTTATCAAAAATTCCAAACCACTATTTATACTTTCCAAAATAATTTTCAAGACATATAATCCATAATTCACGTTATAATCACTTTAAAACAATCATTTATACCTGGAAATTGTCAAATGAGTGCATGTAAAGTCATTGAAATATATGCAAAATAATTAAATTCACATTTGGGTATACTAATATTATGCATGAGTATGAAATGCATTTTTTAAGCTCTCATTGCTATTTCCCATTTACAGAAATGTAGGGTTCTAACCCTTAATATGGAAATGTAATGTTACAATTCTTCCCCCTTAACAAATTTCATCCTCGAAATTTTTACTTGATCAATTATATCGATGGGGGTTTTATTTTATCAAATCTTCTCCGTTTCCCTTGTAACTTCTTCACCCGAATAATTTCTTTTAATTGACTATAGTCGATGGAATCACTCATTCGTTCAATTACTTATTCAGATATCCATCTCTCTTAACTAATTCCCTAACAGATCTTTTATTACTCGTAAGTTTCACTTCCTATGTCGACAATACATCTATCAGATCATACCAATATCTCCTAAACATACTCATGTGTAACATATTGGGAAATCTAATACATCTTTTGTTGGTAAGACTAACTTACGTCAATGGTTCTATGCTCTCAATATCTTCATATGGACCAATACAATTTGGGCTTAGTCTACCCTTTTTAACGAACTTTAGTACACCTTACCAAGGTAGTAATTTAAGAAACACTTTATCTTTCTCTCGATATTCCATATTTTCGGTGATAATCCATCTAACTCGTTTGTCTTTCTTGAGTCGCTTAAATTCTACTACAAATCAATTTCACTCGTCAATAGTATCTTGAGTCAATTTTGAGCTTTTAACAATCTTTATGCCTCTTCATCACAATATAAGGGCGAATGACACTTTCTTTCATATAACGCCTCACACAGCGTCCTACTGATGCTACTGGGATAATGATTGTCATAACCAATTTCAATCAGAACTATTAGTCACACATTCAGTCATTTTTCTATATCCTTAGCCATTAAATGCTATTTTAGCGTATTCTTTCTAGGATGTATGGTATAGGTTGCTATTTGTGCTTTCTCTAATAATCTCTCTACTAAATCATCTGTATCAGGTACACCTACTTCTTACTAAAATCACAAAATGTCATTTTTCCTATTCAAACTTAACATTTAGATTCATTTTCAGTTTCTCAATAAGATTCACTGATTCTGAATCTTGAAGTAACTTTATCCATTGTCTCAGTCTTGTATTCAATTCTTTCAAACTCAATAATTACCTTAAACTTTAATGATCTGTAAATTTATATGTATATATCCTAAATGTTTCAATGTACACATAATGTCTCTAAGTTCTCAAAGCAATTACTATTGCAACAAATTTTAAATCATGTATCAAATAATCAACACATAAGACTATAATCGTCTCGATGCATATAAAATCACTTTATTATGCTGCATCAGATTACATCCTAATCTCTAATGTGAAACATCATTATATACTATAAAATCTCCAACTCCAGATGATACAATTAACATTGGTGTTGTAATCACTAAGTGTTTTAATTCCTTAAAGTTCTTTTTACATTCATTGGACCATCTGAATAACATATTTTTCCTCAGGACTCTTGTAAAAGGGCAAGATTAGTAAAAATCCCTCGACAACCTCTAGTAGTATCCAATATCCAGCTAATTCTAGAAAACTTTGGATCACACACATATATATATATAGTTTCTCACTTCTTCATTACCTTTATTTTCTTTAGGTTTCTCAATATGCCATGTTCAGGTACTATATGACCCAACATATTACTTGATTAAGCTAAGACTTACTCTTATTGAATTCGGCATATAATTGTTTCTCCTTTATGATATGTAAGATTTACCTCAAGTATTCAAAATATTTCTTTCAACTTTTCAAATATACTCAATTATCATCTTATGATCACATTCACTAATTTATCCAACCATGGTTGAAGCACTTTATTCATTATATCATGAATACTACCAGGGACATTTTTCAACCCAAATAAATATCACCAAGACTCAATGCACCCATATCTGGTCCTCGAAATTCTGACGTAACTAGTTCCTCAAATGGGGTAACATTATCTCATGTTTTTCTCAGTCTACCGATTGATTTAATTTCATAAATGACTTTTTTCATTCATTCAATTTCCCCTGATTTCTTATCAACTTATTCTTATATATAACTATTTGTACTAGTTTCTCCATACATTTTAATTTTATTTACAACCTTAACTTCCTGATTTGGTAATACCTTCATCAAATCTAACTTGTATCTCCTGAGCATATTCGCATAGAATATAGTGTGGACCTAAGTTCTTCTCATATTAGCAATAGTGTTACCTTAAATTCAAGAATCTAATCACGTAGTTGGATACTTTACATCAAACAGAATGCATACACTCTCAGTAGCATATTTGACTTCTTATGCCTAAGTTTCAGTTAGAAATAGGACTCCAATACTCACTTCTAATATGTTCCATCATTGTTCATTCTTAGAAGTAAACCATCTAGTCTATTTAACCTAATTTGGCGAAATTATCTATCAAAAGAAAATTTCTCTTCTCAATCATCTATACTCTCTACATACTCTTTATCAATCAACTATATTCATTATAACTTTTCAGCCATTCCTAATATCTCAATAAGATCAATTTCTATCATACCTAATCAGTGAAATAGGAGACATATTCATTTACTCTTATGCTTTGATCTATATTAACAAAATCATTACATCTTATCTAAAGATGTATTTTTTAAAAGTCACCCTTATACTAATGATACTTAGATCTCAATTGATTCTAGACAACATTTCTCCCTTTTCCCTACTTACGATCATGGTAGACCTTCCTACGATCTTGACAGAACCAATTACTCTCAGCATGATCGTGGGGACTATACCACGATCGTGCCCTGCTTCTTTTTCGCTTCCTTTTTTCTCAAATTTATCATGTATAGCAACATCATTTACACTTTTAATCTATCCCTAATTGATCATTATAAACACTTTCATACGATACTCTGATTCATCTTAAAATTTTAACTATAGGGATTATAACTATAGAATATTCAATATGTCATAGATCACTCCCTATACCATATCTGAGCATATACTATATATGTGCTCAATAACATCACTCACCAAGGTCACCACATTATCAAATATGCATTTATAATAACTGATCAACTTAACCTTGAGGACTTCAATATATATCGCTATCATTCATTTCATCTTACAGCTATCATTTTTTAATCTTACACACGTACATTTTCAATTAATTCAGAATTATAGATATCTATAAAAATCATGTAAATTTTGATGTCAACCCACTGATATAATCTTATGTTATATCCTAACTCTTATCACATTAATATAGAACCATTTCAAATTCAATTTCAACCTCTCAAGGTCATAGTGACTTTTGTTTTCATTCCACTTTGCTTGTACACTTTAAATATTATTATCTCTATCATATCTATATTTTCTTAAACCAATCCTCAACAATATATTCGCACCTATATCACATTCAAGGATATACCCTCCTAAGACATTATTAATGTCATATTCGATGACACACTCACAAATACAAATGTATTGAATCTTTGTCCATCATATCAAACCATATACTATTTCTCCTTTATAGATATCCACAAATTTCATTTATCACATTTTGATAGATCATCCTCCTTTGCATTGCTTCTAACAGCTCAACTTTCAACGAATGCTCATTTGCATGACTCATGTGAATGTGACTCAGACTGGGGATCAGTTGTTATTGCCCGCTATGATATGTTACGATGTATGTATTCTGACATATATTAAAAAAAAGCTATGTATGACACTAAGCTTGGGCTCTGATATCAAGCATTGTAGCACCCCACTTCTACCAAGCACGTATCCGTACATCTCGAGGACATTCGGACACACATCTTGTGAAAACTGTAACACCCCAACTCCCGCCGGACCCGAACCCGATATCGACAGTGATACCCGGATCCGTGCCCCGCGAAGATGGCA
>JANZXR010000068.1:58636-81147 GCA_027575705.1 Erythroxylum echinodendron | reverse complement strand
AGGATTATTTGATTATATGTATTCAATTTGTTAACTCCCAATATCATTGAATTGTGTGTGTGTGCTGGTTCTGAATTTCAGACCTGAGGTCAGAGGAGTTTAATAGTTGGGCATGTATTGGGAGTGTTTTAATGTGATCTGAATTTAACTTTCACTTCTCAACGATAGTTGAATGCCGGAATAAGGTCCGATGATTATGAAACCATCATCTGAACATTTGTATGAGATTTTATGTGTGATCTATTCGGCCTTTGATTCATTTCATAAAATGCATGCTCAGATAAAGGCGTTGTGACTTGAGATGCCAGTTAGAAGCGCTTTCAGATAGAGCTTTGCTCCGTGATCTTTATGTTCTGCACGTCGAGCTATGCTCCGTGAATTTGCTCCAATTGAGCCCTACGGTCCAAACTTTGTATATGTGTGTGAAAGGTACTCAGTCACAATAATAAGAACGAATATGAGTCTCATGCATGTTCCATGCAATTACGTGTCCAATATGTATATGATATGCAAGTCGTAATTTATGGTTGTCTGTTATACTAATTTCAGGATAGATGCTTATCTGATCGAATGCATAACTGCAATATATGTGTTGTATTTGTATAATCCGGTGAATTCATCAGTGATGGTTCACTCATTGAGTTCGCAAAACTCATCAAAATTTGCACTGTGACTTTTTAGGTACGAGACAGGAGACCTAGGTTATAGTTAAGACATAAAGTTTCTATGAATAGAGATATGGATCAGAGGTCTGTCAAATAACTCCTGAACTGACTCTCGAAGGAACATAGTTGTTGTCATTTTGTAATTTTGTTAAAACCTGCATAGAGTTTGGTAAACAATCGTTGAGAAGAGCAATGTATGTTTTATCAGTGAATGAAGTGAACGTTTTTAAGAGAAAATGATAACGGTTTCGAGTATGTCAGATGATGTCGTTTGTGTTATTGCACCAACATACCATTATCGTGGGTTATATTCCTAAAAACTTAGGCGTGTACCCTAGGGTAGTAGGATGTTACACAATCAGACTTAAAGACAAATTTTCATAGTTCTTTAACCAAATTCTCATAATAGGGGAGGAAGTTTAGCATCAGATAACTTACAAGATAGGGACAAGGGATCAAATTTCTTTATGGTATGACAATTTGACAAGTCAAGGAGCTCTAATTCACCATCCCATTGCTAGAAATACTCTGGATAGATTTTCAAAACAAATCTAAAGTCTAAGAATTAATTGCAAATGGCAACTGGGATCTTTCCTAAGAGGACATCATATATCTTTCGATGCCACAGTATCGATACAATGAAGGAGAGGATATATATCTATAGAATGGACTAGTAGTAGTGGACATAATGGATAGGCAAATAAAACAACTAAAGTATGGGACAAACCTAACAATTGGATGGTGTAAGTTAATATGGAGTAACACTATGAAGCCAAATGCTAGCTTCTTAATCTGGTTAGCCATGAAGGACAGACTAAGCACTATGACAAGATTAAAATTCCTCTTCTCCACTAAACGATGTATC
Source organism: Erythroxylum echinodendron (assembly GCA_027575705.1). Classification (NCBI taxonomy): domain Eukaryota; kingdom Viridiplantae; phylum Streptophyta; class Magnoliopsida; order Malpighiales; family Erythroxylaceae; genus Erythroxylum; species Erythroxylum echinodendron. The sequence continues at coordinate 79,617 of JANZXR010000068.1, read as the reverse complement.
CTTTGCAACCTAGATGAAGAGGACAGAGACCATCTATTTTTTAGATGTGAGTTTTGTAATAGAGTATAGAGGCAAGTCGCCTCTCTAAGTACACTTAATTGTTATCAAAGCAATCTAGATGGCATTATTCAAGAGATACTACTAAACCATGAACCCAAACATGACAAGGTTGTTTACATGGTAGCCATTACAACATATATTCAGGAGATCTGGATGGAGAGGAATAACAGAAGATTTGTGGAAAGGGAAAGAGACATACTTGTCTCACGGAAATAATCTTTAATAGTATTAGAGAACAACTGGTCATAAACCAGATGGAGAAGAAATGCAGTGAGAGAGTAGTTATTTCTTAGAGACTCTAACGAGAATCTAAGAATACCCAGTGCATCTTAGAACAGTAAATCTCTACAATCTACTTTAGCCAGATACTATACACATAATGTTTGTGTAGGAATCTAAAGTAGGATTCTTACCTTACAGGGTCCCTCCTTCATGAAGTCTTTACACCTGATCACCTACATCCATCACGGGTGTTGAAGACATGTAGGCGAGAGCAATGAGATAGTATCCAGAACTCAAATACATAGGATGACCCTTCAAGTATTCCTAATAAGAGGAAAAATGAGTGAAGATGAAAAAAGAAGATGAAGTAAATAAGCTCAAACCAGAAATTTCTCACCTCCTTAATCGTTTAGAGAAATTGAAGACGGAGACTTTCGAGTCCTAATTTGGAAACTTCTGAAGAAACTTTATATAGGGGAATTTTGGTTAACTTGTTTTAGGAATATTCCAGAGTTTACTTGAGGATGTTTGTTACACAGGGACGTTCTTTAGATTACGATATCATTTGGTCTTTATTTTTTGATATCTTGTTAGTAGGATAAGTGTCGTACTGAAATCCTTTTCTTATTTAATTGATTTTAATTTTTAAAAAAAATAAGCCAAGGAAAGATTTCATAATTGCTTTCAGAAGAAATACCAACACAGCCCCTTCTATAAAGATGTAAAACATGAAACAAAAGAATACAAAGACCTTTTTGACCACATGAGTTATTAACCTGTGATTTTGATAATGAAAATAATGTATTGCTATTAATGAATTTATTTTTTGGTAATATTAATTGCTTTATTATAATGAAATCAAGCAATATGTGAATGATAAAGCTCAATAGAAGGATCGAGTGTGCAAATGATTTAATTAAATAAATTGAATAATAAATGAATAAATAAAGTAAGAAAAATAGAGAATATACGACATTTAATCATTGTAATTTTTCTTATGATCTTATCTTGGATCCTTTCATACTCAAGAGAAAATTTGTTTTGATCTTTAGAGAAAACATCTTGATATTTAAAATACTCTTTTAAAAACTTTTGAAATAAATGTGGATTAATTTTAGTTGAAGGAGTGTGGTTTGATCTTTAAAGAATGTAAAAAAATCTGCAACAACATGCTCTCAGACATACTAATCAACTAATATATAGGTGTAGTTAACCAATGTATTGTTTCTTGACACATTGGTTAACTAATTTCAAGTTGAGATCAATAAATGTATTAGGAGAAGTGAAAAAATAATACTATAAGTTTGTATGTCATATTGGTTGATACATTGATCTACTAATCTGGTTGGTCAAATAATGTCATTATTATTAGCCATTATAATAACTAATTTTAATGTCTAACATATTTTTTAGATTATTTTAAGTATAAGTAAACTATATATGACTTGTGAAAAGTTGGTTGTGCACACCTGAGAGTTTTTGAGAGCCTTAAGAGGCTAAAGAATTCATGCTTGCATTATATAATAAATATGAGGCCTTTATCCGTTAGTGCTAGCAATAGAAAAAGTTTTTGAGTTGTACATTTATTGCAAAAATTACTTGGTAAACATTCTGTAAAGGTTCTTCATAATTTTGAAAAAGATTTATAAAGGGTTTCTCTTACCTCAAGGAAAAGCAATACAATTGTAAGAGTTCCTCTTCACTCGTAATAAAGAAGATATTGTATGGAAGGTTGCTTTTCGTACAATGAAAGAAGAAGATAGTGAACTCCCAATTGGAGCTTAATGAGTGGATGTAGGCCCACATTTGTGTAACCAAACTATTATAAATTAGTTTTCCTCTTTTCCTACTCTTTTGTTATTATTTTGTTTGTTTTATGATTGTTTTATATGATTTTCTTCCTAATCATTCTTTATAGTAAGCAATTTATTCATTAGTTTAGAAATAGGACAAGAAGTGAACACATACGATTCACCCCTTATATTGTGTCATATGGGACCAAAAAATAGTATCAGAGTGGGCATCATCTATTGTATATAATTTCTAGTAAATTTTGAGAAAAGGTCATCATGACATAATTTGATTCAATTTTGTTAAGGAAGTTAAAGAATATAATACCTCCATTATTTTAAGGAGATAATTACCTTTATTGGAAGATTAGGATGAAGCATTTCCTTTTAGCTAAAGAAGTTGATGTTTGGATGATGTAGAGAATACACCATATGTCCCAATGAAATCCCCAGTGAGAGGCAGAATGGAGACTAAGGTAATAAAGATGGAAGTGAGTAGGACAATAAGGATAAAAGACTCATTGAATTGAATAGCAAGGTCATGTGTATTTTATTTTATGCATTGAGTAAGAATAAATTCAATAAGGTATGCATATGTGGAATAACTTAAGATATATGATATATAATTGAAATCATACATAAGAGAATAAATATGTCTATTCGCCAATATGAATTGTTTCACAAATTACATAATAAATCAATTTATAAAATGTATGCTTGCTTCATTTATATCATTAATGCTTTTAAAGGTGTTTGTAAGAATTACACTATCTTAAATTGGTAATGAAATTGCTTAAGTCTTTACTAAAGGTCTAAGAGGCAAAAGTGACTTAGCATACAAAAAGAAAAAGATTTGAAATTGGAAAAGCAAGTTGGATCACTCCTCTCTTATGAGATACAAAATAATGAATTACATAAAGAAGATATGGTTTCAATAAGAAGAGGTGTGGTGTTTAAAGCCTCAATGGATGAGAAATGATGAAGAGGAGACCTCCATAATTGAGACTGATAAGGATGATATAAAGTTCTTCATAAAGAAATTGAAGAAGTTCTTAAAAAAGACGAAGAAAAGCAAATGAAGAAGAAGAATAAAGCACTTAAGACCATAAATGATGACACTACTAGTTTAGAGAGTGAGGAATCAAAAAAATATGCTGAGAATTATGTGCTTTATGACCATTAATGATGAAGTACCATCTTCCTCAAATTTTGATGATGATAATGATGTTGATATTTCATATGATAAGTTAGTTGATTACTTAGAGGATATGAGATTGGAAAGGAAGCAATATATTCCATGAATAAAGAGATTTCAAATCTCTTATTTACATGCATGAATTGAGAAATTAAAATGTGATATATAAGACATTATATAATCCAAGAGTTTGGTTATCGTTAATTACAATGATTCATGAGAATGAGGCATTAAAGAAGGAGATCAATGTTCTCAAAGAATCATTTTCTATATTCACTATAAATAGTGAAAAATTGAATAGCCTGCTTTGAGTTATAAGAGTTCAAATGATAGGTCTGGGATTTAGTATATTTATAAAAGTGCATCACATAATGTCAAGATGATTTTTGTTAAGGAAATAATGTTTATAATGATGATTCATTGCCTAATTCATCACATCAGCATATAATATTAGACATGAAAACTTTAATACTAATGCATCGTCTTCTAGTCCTCAAGGTCTATGCTTTTATATATGGTTCACATTTTAAACCTAGAAAATAAGTTTCACAGGGAAAAAATAGGCACAACTTTCACACAAGATCATACCAAAAGAGCATGAAATATTCTTCTAATCCTATATTCCTCCCTTTTATTGAAATGGTATGAAATAAGCTTATTATCATCCTAGCCTTATGAGCATCAAAGACATATGAAATTTGGTCAAAATGACAATACCTCTTTTTTTTTTAAAAAAAAGAGCATATCATATGCTAAATAGTTTTTTAGTCTCACTATCTCACAAGGAGAGCTCCAAATTCACCATATATCCAAAAGAGCTCCTTATGCCTTTAAAATTTTCAAAAAAAGAACTAAAAATGCATATAGGTCACTTTTTGTCTTTGCCACGTAATAGTAACACCTTCAATTTCTATCATATAAGATGTTATCTTATGGTTATTATGGACATATACATAAAAATTGCTTTTTGAAACATTTTTTTATTAAGTGGACCTAAAAGATTTTATGTTAAAAATATTTAAGAACAAACTCCTAATGATATAATTTTAAGTGTTAATTTATTTACATTGTAGGTAAATATTAAGTGGTTTTCAATGAATACCAACAATTTCCATCACCTCCATAGATACAAAATGAGAAACTTTAATGGTATCTCAAATAATTAATTTCAAAATATATTCACTAAGAGCTCTCTTATAAGCCAAGTAAAGAAATTGGTATAAAAAGACTAACTTTTTAATCGGGTGATGAACAAATGATGTAATCATTGATGATATATATAAATTAACCACTTAATTTCATATTAAAAATATTTGGGAATATTTACTCATCATGCATATTTAAGAAAAGAGAGCATTGTTGCATGTGCACAAGGGGAGAAAGAAAGATTGATATTTGAATTTGATCCATAATAATTGTGAGAATTGCTCTTTGATTTTATGAATTCCTTGCATTTATACTTTACCTATATGATATAATTTTTGAAAAAAGGGTAAGGATAAGTTTCGTTTTCCCATTTTGATGCTTATAAATTTATATATCATATACTTTTTTTATTTTTGACAAAAAGAAGAATATAATAGTAATATTGAAACTTGATAAGTTATTATGTATAGATTAAAAGGGACCATACATTACATATTGCTTTAACTTAGGGGAAGCTTATTCAATATCATTTGTTTTCTCTAATATCACCAAATTTTTTATCATTAAAGGTAGGAGGGGGGAGGGATTATTGACCAAGTGAGCTCCTAACCATGAAATTGAAGTCACTCAAAGATGGGAACTTAGGGATTATTCTATCCTTGTTTTGTCTTCCTTTTATCTTATGAATTTAACCATGATTGATCCTAGATATCTAAAGGTTTTGGTTACCCTCTCTTAAGATATAATCAAGTAATCCCAAATCCAAACTGAAGTACATAAAAGTTGAGTTGCAATCTCTTGATTTCTTAAAACTATTTTTAAGTACTCAATTGTATTTGAACCAATCCTAAGGATAACTAACTCAACATTAAGATCTCTACTCAATTGTTTATTAATCTTATATTTGTAAGTGTATTAACTTACTAACTCTCTTTGTGTAACTTAACACAAATCTCTTGATTCAATCTCTCGATTCAAATCAAGTATGAGTATAGAAAGTATCACAAAGCAATAATATATTAAATTCAACAAGGTAAAAATTATAAAAAAATAATCTTGAATAAAACCTTAATATAGATTTAGTAATCTATAATCATATTCAAAACACATCTATTCAGATTTGGTATACAAGGAATTAAAATAGAAGAAGAGAACAGAATGAAATTAACTTCAAGCCTTGATCTGGAAAATTTGGAAAGCTGGAGTTGATCTTGATGCTCCCACTTTTGATCTTATTTTTATTTTTCTTCTTTTCCATGGTGTCTATACCGACTTTGAAATCTGACTCCTTTTTTATAGCCTTTATAATATCCTTTCATAGGAAAAACTATAGTTTTTGGCTAGACATGGTCACTTACATGATCGTAGGTGACTGTGTATCTTAAAATATCCTATAAATCGTAACTTCACATAATTGTAGAAGCTTACAACGACACGTATACGACTTTGTGTGTCAAAATGCACGGGAATAAATGACGTCTTTAAATAATTATATGGTACCTATACACGACTGTGTATTTCCAAAGTTGCTTCAATTCTTTAATTTCACCCAAATTATTCTCCTTTTGATCTATGAAGACAATTATCAACTAAAACACACTTGAAGTAAACTAAGTACCAAAAATGCCACAAAAATCTTAAGTAACAAGCAAAATACACTAAATATGGGTATATAAATATATTCAGTTAACCGTTTATCAACATTTCCACACTTAAGCTTTTACTTATTCCCAAGAAAAACTAAAACCACAAACAAACAAAACTTACAGACTCATAATCATACAACAATGCAATAATGCTACATTTGCATCAAATCTCATGAATTTAACCTAGCCATAAACATCAATCACTTAAAAAGTTCCAATGTAATAACTTGTTACATTCATGTCCAAATGTTTTTTTTTAAATATGCATATCTATAAAAATATCAACACCTAATCATAATTCCATAGTACTTGTAGGCATGCACTCATTCTTAGATATCAATTAAAGAGTTAGATCATTGCTGAATACCCATTCGTGAGTTTTTTCTGACATTTAACAAGATTAATAAGTTTTCTTTGATTGAGAATGTCATATTTATCAAGCTTGGTTAGAGTGTTATTATAGCATTTTAATGCAAAGAAAAATATTTTGTCATGAATGCCCCCATTACTCAGCTGTATTACTACTCAAAACTCACCGCTAACTCAATTAAATTTTTTGACGAGTCAACAGAATAGGCAATTAAGTCATGTTTATTCCCATTTTTATTTTTAGTTTTCTACTTTTCTTTTGAAATGTAGTATTAAAAAACCATTTTGTTTAAGTTTTTTTGTTTTTGTTTTTGGTTTCTTTTTAGTTTTTAAAAATCATGAAAATCATAAAAAGTAATTTTTTCTGTTTCTATTATTATAATATAATTAACTATGAACTAAATATATATTATATAAGATATTAATTATTAATAAGAACTATGAATAATTTAATTTAATATTACATATTTTATTAACTAGATTAATTATTAATATGAATTACGAGTTATTTAATTTTACTTAATAATTTTGTTTAATTTTTAACTGAATTAAATAAATTTAATTTAATAATTATTAATAAATATAATTAAATTTAAAATATCTTCAAAATATATAAAATTCAAATAAAATTTAATAGTTAAAATATATTTAAAATAAATATTAATTTATAAATAAATTTTTAAAAATTATTTACTTTAATAAAATAAAATATGTAATTATTATCAATGATAAAAATATAACTACATTGACATTAATAGCCAAACATGTTTTTGTTTTCATTTGAAAGAAAAATATAAACTAAAAACAGAAAACAAAAATTAAAAACCACAACCAAAAAACAAAAGTGGAATCAAGCGACTCCTAAATTTAAGATATTTATTTCACATTATGTTGTCTTGTTTTTCACATTTTACTCACATCACTTCTTGTTAGTTAATTATTCTCATGAAAGGCTACTAATATTGTCTAACAATTTAAATGAATTTAATTATAAATGTATCCAAACAAGTGTCATAAATTGATATAATAACATTCTAAAAAACATGCACATTCATCCAAAAAAATACTTAAAAAATAAACTTCACAAGCTAATGTTTCTTCACAAATTAAATAATCATGTTTATAGATAAGCTAATTCCTTTAAATTTTATGCCATTGACACATTGACACAATGCACACATATGCAACAAAATGTTTACACAGTGCTAACTTAATCAAAAAGTAACATAATGCAAAACCAAGACCTTACTCTTTTTCCCAACAAAAAGATGTCTGTTTCCATCGAATAACATTCCTTTTATAGTCAAAAAATGTTTAAAAATGGGAGAAGTGTTGCTTCTCACGCTCGTTCACACCCGTGAGTTGCTTTTATCAGGTGTGAGAAGTGTCTTAAGCTCATGAGTTGCTTTTCACAAGTGTGAGACACGTTGCACAGGCATGAGAGGTGTCACATGCCTACGCAAGCTGTGAGTATTTTTTTGACAATAATCATCATCTTCAGTAGTTTTTAATCATACAAGTTCGATAGCATTTAAGAATAAAGTAGTATTTTTAATTTTGTCTTCATTATCTAATAAAAAGTTGAGTAATATTCCAGTAGTTTTATAAGTGATAAAATTCCATAGAATACTTATATTTTGTAATCCTTCAAAAGGTTTTTCTAAATGTATTACTAATGCTAATTTATTTGGCCATTCATTCAATAATTTTTCGAGTGCTACTGCACAATCTAAATTTAGTATTCCATCGGGTCCTAACTGTACATACTTAGGTGTATGTTTAGTTGGAAAATTTTGGATTTTATGATCTTTTCTATAATAACCAAATCTTTTTAATTCTTTAGTTTCGATTGGTTTTGATTCCCAATTATAGCTATTTTGTTGATGTCTTTTACGTTTTTCGCTTGCCTGACTACTTTATACTTGATCGTCTTTCTTTGTTGATCCATAAAGACTTCTTGATCAGATTCGTAGCCACAAATAATTTCATTTTGATCAGTAACAGGTTTAATAAATTCTTTTCATACTGAGTGATTTTCAAGATTTAATTTTTTAATTAAATGAGTAATCTCTTCTAATTGTGTTTTTATATCGTTTTCAATGTTAAAATGATCAATAGGTTCAAAATTTTTGTCTTCAAAAACTCTTTCTATATTTTCCATGGTTTCACTAATGAGATTTCAGTTTTAAAAGGCTCTGATACCAAATTTTTTTCAAGTGTTATTGTTTTTATTATTTGTTGAATTTGCTCATTTATTGTTTTATTTTCACATTATAAAACTTGTATAGTTTGTATAATATTTATTTGTTTTTGTATTACTTTATTTAACTGATGTTCTATCTGAACTTGTTTTTCTAATATTTCTAATATGAGTTGTTACATTGTTAGATCAAAAGAAATCTGGGTGATTTTGCCACCCCAAATTGTAAATGTTCAAATAAGATGATTACTTCCCAAACCAAATTGTGTCTCATTAAAGTTCGCAAAGTTGCCTTGCTCCCCAAGATGTATTTCCTCCATCATTGTTCTTTCTATCTCTTTTTGCATTTAACTTTTTGAATTCCCACAATTTCCTTATGATGTCCAAATTGATTTGTCTTCTACTTTTCACCTAACTTCCTTCTCTCTCTTTTTTTTTATATATAATTTATTATGATTGGGTACCACAATCATAAGAAAGGGAAATAATTCCTTAAACAAAAGAATTCAAAAAGTTCTAAACCGGCTCCCTAACCACAACCCCAAAAACTTGTTGACCAAGTTTTACCTAATGTAAAACCCTCAATATTCTGCAAATATACGGATCATAAAATTGTAATAATTGAGGTGTCGATCCCACGAGAAATTAGCTAAAACTAAATAAACCCAACTTTATCTAAGGTTGTGAAGTATGATTTGAGAGAAAATAAAATTTAGAAATTAATCAATCAAATAAAATTGAGCACTAAGTCACTTAATAATTGAGCTGTCATAATAAAACAAGGATGACCAAGTATGAAAGTATAGGATTCGTTCTATGACCATTTTACTCCCTTAACCATTTTTTATTCAATTTGGTGTCCATCCTACATTTCCAAAGGGTTTAATTATTCTCTCTCAAGACCTAATCATTTAAACCCAATTAACAATCCCTAATTGATAACGAAATTCTAAATTTGCAATATCTCAATTAACAAAAATAGCCTAATGTTTTCAACTAGTTCTTAAGCAATCTATTAGATAATCGAGTTCTCACACAAAATCTCTCTTTGTATGATCATCAATTTGATACTTACGTGACTTATTAGGCTATTAAATCTCTTTATCGAACCTAATTAGATTACTATTGACTCACTCCTTTTATTTATTGTCGAAGTATAAGCAAACACAAATATCACAACACCTAAACATTGTATTGAAATCAGAAGTGTTCATGTCACAAATTAAGTCAAGAACAAATCCTAATATGAATTTAAACATCATCAACATGTATAACATCTTCCAGTCTAATTCACACATCAATTTTAATAAAAATAATAAAAGGAAAGAAAAAAACTTGGTTTGGAGTTGAATATGTGAATCTAGAAAATGCTGGACAGCTAATGCTCCTTTTGATTTTCCTTAGATTAATCTCAATTTGGTAAGATGGAGTCTCAGCTCATTAGGTCATCTTATTTCCTTTTATAGTTATTTTTCCCTTTAGGGTAAAAATTAGGTTTTACCTAGGCGAAAAAGACCTTTTAAAAAAGAAAACAGAAGGAGATCCTAGCGTCAGCTATGTGACTATCATGATCGTGACCTTTGAAATTAAGCTTCTGTCATGATTGTGATAAGGGTGTCACAATTGTGACCTAGTGTGATCCTCTTCTATCATAATCATGGACCTAGAGGAGACCTTTTATTACGACCATGACAGGCATGTCACGATCATGACCTTGTTCCTTTTGTCCAAGCTTTCTCCAACTTCCTTGAATCTTCTACATCTGAGTTCATACACTAACAAACACGTCAAAACACCTCTAGTGCACAAAATTAAAGTTTAATATCATGCTCTAAACTACAAAACACTCAAAAACATAAACACATAATCATATTAACATAATTCTAAACATAAACATACACAATTCATTTAATCAGCACCTAAAAATAGACTAAAACACTTACTAAAACATAATATAAACTACTATCAAAACTCCCTTTTGTTGCCTCCTAAGCAATGTCTTTGTTACTATCGTTGGCTAGACTCTATATTTTCTTCATTACACGACACCATATGAGTCTTCAAGTACCACTACTTTTATATTCTCTATTGGAAATCATTCATAGTAGGGTTTTAGGTGATGACTGTTTTCTTTAAATGTCTTTCCAATTTTCAGAATCTGTATCTCTATTGCACCATATAGAAAAACATCAGAAACCATAAAGGATTGATCTAATGAGATTGCAACTTTCCTTGAAACAATTTAAGTATAGAATGAAGAACTTTTTGACCTATAACAAAGCTTTTCTACGAGATCATCTTATTAGGAAAAGCTCAAAATTCTCATTATAACCTGAATGGGGCTAGTGTTTTTATAAGAAATCTCTAGCCAACCTTCCTACAAAAGATCTTTATTCTTTTCCTTACATATCATTATATTTTCATACAATTTGTTCCTTATATTTTTAAGCTCCTAAAATTGTAGCTTTCTATGCATGCTTACATCATCAAAATTTATATTACAACGTTTGATAGGCTAATATACCATATGTTGTAGCTCCAAAAGAATATGACACAGCTTCCCAACACCAAACTATATAGGGATATACCTATTAATGCTTTATAGGCTATTGTATAGGCCTATAATGCATCTTCTAGCCTCAATCTCCAATCCTTCTTTTTAGGCTAAATTTTTTCTCTAGGATCAACTTGATTTTTCTATTAAATGCCTCAACTTAGACACTGGTTTGAGGATTGTAGGAAGCAGAAATCTTGTATATGATATGGTACTTCTTAAACAAAGCTTCCATTACCCTATTGTCAAAGTGTGCTCCTTATCACTTATGATGGCTTTCAACATCCCAAACCTAGATAGGATATTATACTTGACAAAGACTTCAACAAATTTGGCATTATTAGTCTTAGTGGCTTTAGAATCAACTGCAAGTAAGATATAATAAAAGCCAAATGAAGGAAATCAATGCTCCAAAAATCAAAGATTTTTTAGAAAAAGAATTAGGTTTTATGAAATTTGATTTCTACGAGATAAGTTATAATAAAAGCCAAATGAAGGAAATCAATGCTCCAAAAATCAAAGATTTTTTAAAAAAAGAATTAGGGTTTATGAAATTTGATTTCTACGAGATAAGTTACTTATTGATTGTAATTTATACTATGACTTACAAAAGGCATATGCATCCTTAAACAATGAAGACTAGTTAAAATCACTCTTCAAAACCTTATGGGCAATACTTTTTACTCTAAGTGCCCTTCATAAGTGTAAGAGTGACAGAAGATCAAAATAGAAATCATCTCACTTTAGGGAGCACACCTCTTTATTGAAAAAAGTGACCTACATAAATGTATGAGGAAAAAAAAGGTCAAAATAGAAAGCTTCTCACTCTTGGGAACACACCTTATTATTATTTGGTCCACATAATGCCTCCAAAGATACGGGTCATCCCATAAATAGTATTTGGCTTCACTATTTAATTTTTCCCTATAAGCCTTTGACAAAACTACTGGTAACTTGTTAACAACTAGAAAATTCACAATGTTTGCATACCGTGGAGGCGTCAAATTGGTATAAATCATTAGTACATTTGGATTTTTTCCTTCAAAGGAACTTCCTCTTCCTCTCGGACCAAGAAGTTGAGGTGATCAGCAACCATATTTCATGCCCCTTCTTTTCTTTTATTTCTTTATTAAACTCCTAAAATGATAATCCATCTAATTAACCTTGGATTTGCTTATTTCTTAATGAGAAAGTACTTTAAAGCTGCATAATTAGGGTAAACAATAACTTTAGCCCCTAATAAGTGTGAGTGAATTTTTTCTAAAGCAAACAGAATTTCACTTGCAGAATAATTCAGGAGGGCCAAACTCAAAGTTTCTAAAGCATAGTAAATGGCATGTGTAGTTTCCCCACTGTTTGTCCTAGAACTGCCCTCATTATATAATAGCCTAACTTATAACATAGATGATATCAAAGGAAGGCTCCTATTCGGAGGCTGATCATTTGAAAGCTCCTTAAGTTTTTCAAATGCCTCCTTGCACTTGTCATCAAACTTAAAAGAGATATCTTACTGTAATAACTTACATAAAGGAGGGGCTATCTTTGAGGAATCCTTGATGAACCTACAGTAAAAACCTGGATGGCTAAGAAAAGATAGGAGAAAGGAGAAAAATATAGGGATGATATGCATCTGGCTTACGTGATGCGATTGGTGATGAGTATGAGAGTCTTTAGGAGGCTACCACCAATAAATCAGCTCAGTACCTTGGTTGCCCTCAACTTAGATGTTATGAAGAATATGCATATGGTACATAAGAGATAGGGACTGATAAGAGACGTTTATCAACTGATCAGATATCAGATGAGAAGGAAACTTTGAGAGTAGATGAGGATTGCCCTAATATAAAAGAGAAACCACCGAGACTTGACTCACCACTATCATATAAGGGAGGAGTAGAAACTACAATTTATACTTATCAACTAGTGCAAAATCACCCAAGACATCAACACCACCTAGAAACTAGGAAGAAAAGAAGATTGCTCGATTGGAGAAGTACATGGGGTAGATCTTGGAAGTCCAATGCACTATACCATTAAACTAACTAGCGTTAATGAAGTAGATATAGAGATGAGAGGCCCATGATAGATAGATGGCAAGACACCTTGAGATGTCCATACCACCTCTACCATTTGGAGTAGCTGCATTGTCTTCAACTCCACAGCAATATGATACTTAGAGACCCAAAGATCCTATGGTAACCAACATACCAAAATCACCAATAAATTGATAGTTACAGAGGTAATCTAGATGTTTTATTAACAGAGGTACTCTAGATGTTTTATTAACATTTTTCTTTTGTTTCTCTTATTATTTGTATATTTTTCTTATTGTTTTGTTTTGTTTAAACTTTATTATTTCAATATCAATTTTTTTATTGTTCTTTTCTTTTATCTTTTTATCCCCTTTTGTTTCTATTTTGTAAGGATAACTATACATAATATCATATGGACTCTTCACTAAATTCAGAACATGTAATTTTTATTATTAAGGGAAGTATTAAAATATACCTTTCTCACTTTTTTAACTTTTATATAATTTATTTTTTGTGCTTCTATTCTATATATTAGGGACAATGTACAATTTTAAGTGTAGGTAAGGGGACAATGAAAATTTCAAAAAAATTGTCAATTTTGTGGAGCTTATTATAATCTTCATTATTCATTCTTATTAATTGACATCCAAATTTAGTTAAATTCTATCCAAAACAGTTTAGACTATTACTGATTATTGAATTAAATTAGTATGCAAACGGATGAAAAGTTAGAATAAACTTGCTTCTATAAGCTATATTTTTAATAAAAATTGAGATAATTAATTTTAATAAAAATTGCTTACTTTTTACACATAAAATATATTTGTGAGCTTTTGAACCTAAGAGCAAATATATCTTTATTTTATTTCCTTTTATTCTTCGGTGTGTTATCATGCATAGTTGGATGATTCTAAAACTCGCTTTTACTATTGATATTGAGACCATTAAAACTAGAGGCATTAAAATAATAAAAGCGCTTATATATAACCATTTGTTTTAGCCTATTTTCTTTATTTATTTTTCAACCCATTTTTATCTTTTAAGAGTAAGCCCTTTTAAAACTTAGCCCCTTTGATTAATTATAACCATATTGATATCATTTACTCTATTTTTCTTAAAAACCTTTTACATTATTTTTAACCCTGCAGGAATTTACTTTGACTTTATTACTTAAAACTTGAGTTATATTAAGAATGTTAAAAAAAGTTTCGATAATTCTATACATAATGTTAATTAGTTTCTTTTTGAGTGCTTCATTTGTATAATTGTATACTCTCTCTAGAGTTGTTCAAAGAAGATTAGAAGTTAAAAGTTATTATACAAGCATATTGAAAACAAATGAAAAGTTGTGATATGTATTAGAGAGTGAGAAGAATTAGTGTTGTACCAATGAACTTAATATTTGAAGGGCATATGCAATGAAGAACTAAGTCTTATGTAATCTTGTTTATGTTTAAATATTAAGAACTTAATATTTGAAGGGCATATGCAATGAAGAACTAAGTCTTATGTAATCTTGTTTATGTTAATTTCTTTCAATGTTAATACCCTTTCTAATTATCCCTACTATAGATTTACCTAACCCTCATTACATCCTATTTAAAAGACCTTTTGATTGTTTTGTTTCTAGTTTACTTATAATCGGTAGAGATACGATTTTATTGCAAGCTTATGGTTAAGAATCCTTCTATGTACTGAATTGAGAGTTTGTCATATATGCCACCCTAAACACTTTGAATGTATTTAATGAATACTCTGTGAGAGTATGGAATTTATTCGTTTGATTTAAAGATTATTATTGATACTAACATATAAAGGTTGCTTTTAGGATAAAATAACTCTAATTACATGTCAATTTGATTAATAGGATATGATGGTTGGGGGTGTGGATGGACTTGTTGAGGTTAATAAGGGCTGGATGTTTTTAAGATTTATGATTTAGATTTGCTTGAGGACAAGCAAAATGTTAAGTGTTAGGATGTTTGATAAATGATTAATGTATTATATTTTTATACCTATATTGAGTGTGTTTTTTTTTATTTGAGAATTTTACATTATTTTTTGAAGTTATTTTGTCCGTGTGGATAAATAGACTTTTATAAGCAACATACATGGTTATGTCCCAAACCTATATAAGTTACTGATAATGTGTAAAATTGTGATTCTAAAGAATTTTTTAGATATGCGATCACTCCCACAACCTTCTAACTGACCATATGCAATCTAGAAATTCTAATTTTGCAATATAAAAGCCAATTATGAAGAGGAGGCAATTAAAATCAAGAGTTAGAGCATAAGACACAATTCTAAACCTAGGATGAGAAAAACATGAAGATTACTTTAAGAGATCCGATAGAGAGAAGCCTTTCATCCAAGTTTCGGGAGGACTTAATTATAGAAAAGGGGATATGGATCAAGGATTCTCTTATTTTTAATTATTCTTTTGAAATTTTTTGTTTATTTCATTTTCTATATTTAGGAACTAAGTTTGTTTATTGCCTAGGTATGAAGAACTCTAAGTTGGGATGGATTTTATGATTTGATCTTTTTTATAATAATATTTAATTGGTTAATTTATTGACATTCAATTATGTTTTTCTACTCTTGAATTAGTATATCCAACGTATTAGTTCAATGTTTGAGTTCATATAATTATGACCGAGGAGTCTTTTTATATGAATAGATCTACTATAATTTAAAGAAGTTGCATGCAAAATTAGAGATAGTTTGACATAAATCCTCTAAATTAGATTCAAACTCAATAGAGAAATTCACAAATCAAGTAATGCCATCTTAGGAGTTTTGACTAAAAAGAGGTTTTAATTAATCAACTAAGGACTAGTTTTTAATCGTCTTGAAAAAGATATTAAAATAAGATAGAAATTTTTATAGTCCAATTATCGATAACTCTTAAGAGATCTTCTAAGGATTCGTTTCTTAAATGCTAGCTTTTGATATTGTTTAATCGTTCTGTTACCTGCATTTTGGTTCATTATTGTGTTGAATTATAGTTTATTTCAATTTTAAATTAAATCATCCCCTTATTCGATGTTTAGATAATATAAAAGAGGCTATTACTTGTATTTGTAGTCCTCATGAGTGTTTGTTTTACTTTATGCTACATTGCAAGTATATAAATTGTTTATTATAATATAACTAATATCAATCCCATAAGGATTGGATATAGTCACCTAAAAATTTGAATTACACTTTGTCTACGATAATCAAAAGATTGAATTAATTGAAATTAAAATAAACTAATAAAACTTGATAACTAAACTAGTAAAGATGGCAATAAAATTGAAGTAACTCAATAACGGAAACTTAAGGATTATTCTATCCTGTTTTGTTTTCCCTTTACCTTGTTAATTCAATTATGCTTGATCCTAGATATCTAAAGATTTTGATATTGGTTTAGTTATAATCTCTTAATTCTCAAAATTATTGCCAACTGCTAAATAGGATTTAAAGCAATCCTGAGGATAATTAACTCACAGTCAAGATCTCTCTTCATTAACCTGATATTTGTAAGTCTATTAAGGTAACAACTCCTATTTTGTAACTTAACAAAATACCTTCATTCAATCTCCCAATTTCTTATCAAGTATAAACACAACAAATACAAAAAGCAATAATATATTGAATTTAAAAAGATAAAAGTTAAACAATACGATTCAAGAATAAACCTTAGATAGATTTAGCAATTAAGGAAATGAAATAGAATATGAAAACTAATGAATCACCTTGAAAGCCTTAGATCTGGAAATTTTGGTGAGTAGGAATTGATCTTGAATTTTCCATTTTTTTATCATCTTTTTAATTATATGTAGCCTTTTTTTGTATTTTTTTCTCTTCCTTTTTAGGTGTCTCTTATGGACTCTAGTTTCCTTTTTCTAATTCGATTGCTTTTTTTTCGATGTAGCCTTTAATAATATCCTTATATAATAACAAATGAGGTTTTTTGGGATATACACAAGCACTTACACAATTATGTAGGTGACCCTGTATTTCCTAAAACACCTCAATTCACAACTTTACACGGTCACAAAAGCTTACACAGTGTATGTTCAACATACACGGCTGTGTATGTTAGCATGTATGAGTGTGTAACATCATATGGGTAGGAACTATATCTTTAAAGCTCCATACGTTTATAGTGACTTACCCAGTCAATATACATGACTGTGTATCTCCAAAATTGCTCCAGTTCTTTAATTCCATGCCATGATTTCACACGAATACTTCTCCTTTTGGTCTTTGAAATTATCACCTAAAAATATACTTGAAGCAAAATAAGTACTAATAATACTATAAAACTCTTAAATAACAAACAAAACATATTAAATATGAGTATATAAATATATACAATTAATCACTTATCAGTGAGATCGACCTATATTTACTAGTATTAGATATAGCTACATTGTGTATTTGCAGTTTTAAAACAGATAAAATTGCTTAATCAGTTTCTTTATTTTTTGTTTTGGTCTATAAGACATCCACGGTCTCCATCTTTGAAGCAATAAGGTTTTATCTTGGCTGACCTTATTTCCAATATTCTAAGCATATTATTCTCATTGTCAAATCTAAAGATGAAGTAGTCATCTTCATTGCTGAGTGTTTTTTCCAAACCATTCCTTCCTTATTTAGCTTCCGCTCATTTATATACTAAGAGAAAAGGGAGCCTCTTTCCCACAAATTAACCTACAAAGGATGATCTCTATCTTGTGGCACTAGCTTTTAGCACTTCTAAGGGTAGGGAAAATGTGGAATCCTCTCCTTGACCTTAATTGCGGACATATTTTAATTTGCTTAATCTACTTGATTACCTATGACTTGCTTCTAAGATTTCTTCAATTGTTTCATATAAGAGATATAAGCATATCCAAGAGGTGGAAAAGTCTAACATAGAGGGAATTTTTGACTCTAGTAACTAGCCAAGCTTTGTAAGGAGCCCAATAGAATTAGGCTTTATAGATCAGCCATTGGAGGTTTTGGGATTGAATCTCAGTCCAAGGTCTACTCTAAAATCAGGGGTGCATTTAAGGCCGAGGTAAAAGGATTGAAATAAGTGAAAGTACCTGTAGTTTTAATGTTCTATAATGGTGGTATATCAACTTTCATGTTCAGTGGATTGATAGAGCCTAGTGGATGCTTTATAGTAAGGTTCATGTTGTCATGTTCTACAATGGTGGTTTATCAACTTTCATGTTCAGTGGATTGATAGAGCCTAGTGGATGCTTTAGAGTAAGGTTCATGTTGTCAAGTAATAAGGGAAAAGGGCCTAAAATAGATAAGGGAGCTGAGGTTCCAATCACCTGATCAGACATCATTTGTGAAGGTAAAGACCTAAAAGGAACCTTCCCACTTAACAAGATTACCTAAAAAGGTAACTGATTTTTTAAATATTTAATGGTCAAAAATTTGTAACGCATTAGCGTAACAATCACTAAGAAGCACTCGGTTTCACTTTCATAAATACTTGAAATTGAAATCACTAAGAAGCACTCGGTTTTTTGAAAGATTACCTAAAAGGGAAGTTGAGGCAGATGATACAAGTTTTAAACTCTTTCTCTTATAAGAGTCCATAAATACTTGAAAGACTCAAACTTTTAGAACAAAGATAAAGTAAGAATTTGATGCATTCAACAATTGAAATTATAACTTTAGTGTAGGGAACAATTTAAATGATCGAGACATTAATTTAAAATGAGGAAATTTTAAAGTTGATTATATTATTTCAAAAGCGTAAAATAATTCTTAAACTGAATGTAGGTTGATATTGAGTAAGTCACATAAACTCCTTAAGATTCTTACTAATTAAACTTCTCACTTCACAGCACTTTATGCCAAACAATTATTTGGATAAACTTTGTTATTTTATTATGAATTACTTGACTCACTAAATAATGTCTCTAAACACATGATTTATAGATGTTTATGTGCGCTTAATCCTTTTATAATATGTATTTAAAGAATAAAAATTGTAATTTCTCTTTATTATAAAAGTTTATTTTAAAAAACTATTGAATAAAAAGAAAAAAAAGGTAGCTAAGCATTAGTTTAGGGTATTTATCGTGTTTTCCATTTTGAGAATGTACATTCATCATCTACATTACAACTAAATAAACAAACACAGATAAGAGAAAAATATTGCAGATGAGTAGCAACCTAAAGATGGGAGCTTAAGAAGCAAAAGCGTCCTTCACAAACACAGTCACGAAACAGAAGTCAAACAGGGTGGGTCAGGAGGGTCACATGGACCTGAACCTAGAACTAAAACAAGTAAAAACCCTTGTCAATACATCTAAACTTCCATACAAATTTCGTCTGTTCTCTTTCATATCCACACTTCATTTTCATGCAATTTGTCCACACTGTAACCCCAGTAAATATATTTCAAATTATACTAATGGCTTACTCTACTGCTTCCTTTTTGTTTAAGAGAATACAAGAAATCAAAAGTAGCAATGTAATCAACAACCAAAGCATTTTATGTAAGGATTTTGGTCAAACCTTACCTACCTGTATATGGTCCATTCTCTTTTTGAATGGTCCCTTTCATCATATCCTGTAACTATCGCATGTGTGTTTGTCGCCCACTTCCTCAACCTTCAGCCTATGTGATGAACAGTAGGGTATGAAGTATTGTGTTAAAACAACGTTGGTTTTGGATTTGGGTTCTATCTTCGCCAAGCATATAGAGCACACCATTGAGCTTGCTTCAGGAAGAAGATAGAAACTCAAACCACTCAGAGATCACGAGACTTATCATCGGCAATGGCTGGAGGTATCGGTTATCACGCTTTCGTTGATTATGCATGTATTTTACGTGAAAATTTTGTCATGTACAAAAGGCATGCTTGAGGTGCTGTTTTATTATGGCATGATTTACATTTGGTATAAGAGCCACGCCTGCCTCTGTCTTGCCATATATCTGATGAAAACGATAGCCTCTATTTTACTCTGTTCTTTTGCGTTTTCTGCCGTATATATGAGTGTTTGAGGTTGTTAAATTTTTAACATTTTTGGACCTCCTGGAGACGTAAGATTTGGTTTTCATGTTGTCTTGAGCACTCGACGTTGTCAAAAATCGCTAAGGAAAGAGGGAGGATGATGGTCGTACGTGAAGGTTGCGTGGGTGCCATTTCGGGAGTGTTATATGGTCGGTTCTGCTCCGTCTCGTGCACATCGTCTGGCCATCCTCGTCTCACGGCCGCGATTCTCGTCGATTATGGAGCTCTCTATGCTCCAAACCAGTCGGAGCTCCGACTGGTTCCAGCCAGGTCACGCCCGACCCGGCTGGAGGTTGAAGACGACTCTGTGTTTTTTTTTGAAATTTTATTAATATTAATTCTGTTAAAATTAATAATTAATTGGGTTGATTAGGACCTAACTCATTATGTTATGATTTTAATGATAAAATCATTTTGGGAATTAAAAGTTAATATTTTGTGAACAATATTAATTTTCCATTATGTATGTTTATTTTTGTTATAAACATTATGATATGCATTTGATAATTATTTCTTGTTTGCACAAATTACATGTAAATTAAATGAAATATTTTTACATTACTTTTGCATGTATAAATTTAGACATAATTTGTGCAATATTTTGTATGTATAAATTTATGATGATTATACATGCAAAGTACTTGAAATAATTTGTGCATTATTTTGTATGTATAAAGTTGTGATTATTATATATGCAAAAATTAAGTTAAATAAATTGTGCATTATTATGTGCTTATTTGCATTATTTAT
>JANZXR010000068.1:21036-48372 GCA_027575705.1 Erythroxylum echinodendron | reverse complement strand
CCTAAGCTTTTCCTTCTTCTTCTCTCTCTTTTCTTTTTCCTTGCTTTAGTGTCTCCTTCTCCCCTTCTAGGTTCTTCTACGACTTTCTCCTTATTTTCTTCTTTAACCATCACAACTCTTCTCTTCTTTTGTCTTATTATCTTAAGACAACGTTTTGAGTTTCCACTCTTTGCCCTTCCTTATTCATGAAATTCCTACTAACTCCTTCTTTTACTTTATTCTACCTTACAAAATCCATAATATACCACATTAAACTCCAAAAATTTGAACTTCATACTTTCTAATTTATTTTCCATGCTTGATAATCTAATAAAATAATTAATCTAAAATAAAATATAAAAATCCTAAAAGTGGGATCCAACATAAATAATTAATTTCAAGAATTTAGTTGTAGAAATCTAAACAAGATAACCAGTCATATAAACCAATCCCAAAACCAACATAGAAACTATCAAGTGAGATAAAGGATGTTTTAATCCAAAATTAACGAAAATCTAACTGATTATGCAATTATTGAATTAATGGCTCTAAACAGTGCTAGGGTAGATTACTCTCTCGAGTTATGAAATTGTGATCTCTCGAGTCACAATTAACCCAATACCTAAATTAGATCTAAATTTGTCTAATAAACTACCGGGAACCTATGCTTGATCTCTCATTACACATTCTACCGGTTTGATTCAATTCTCTAACTATAAAATTACCTAACTCTCATTAGACTAATTTGATTATTTTCACTCGATTCACTCTCTTAATTTATTGCCAAATTATTATGAATAGATATTGAATCATAATTAAATCAATGAAAACACATTTAACCAAACTTTATTAATCTCAAGGACCAAAAACTCGAAGGCGAGTTTAGACAAGAATCAACACTTGAAAACAATTAATCTCAATAAGCATCCCCAGTTCATACATCCATAAGATTGAAATAAAGATAGAAATACTATCAGAACGGATTTATGGAGGTATCGACTGTAAGAAACCACCTGTTCCGAGAAGTACGTTATGCCAAGCTTCATCTCTATTACTCTCTTCCTTTGTCTCCTTCCTCAGTCTCTCGATAACTCTCTAAGTTTTTTTTGAAATGTGGATGATGTAAATGCTCTCTTTTTAGGCTCTCCAAAGCTGTTGCATCTATCTCATAATGATATATTTATACTTTGGATGCTCTAGGTTAAAGTCAGGGTCGAAACGGTTTGAAAAATCTTGCGATCATGGCCTGCTGTACACGATCATGGCCTTAATGTAAGCTCTCTGTCGTGATCATGCCCTAAAGTGCACGATTGTGGCCTGGCTACTTTGACTAGTCCCTTTCTATCATGATTATGGCTTGGCTACTTTGGCTTGTCCCTTTTTATCACAATCGTGGCCTATTGTGCCATGATTGTGGGCTATGTCTTTGGCCTGAAACTCCTCACAACTTCTCTGTTCTTCGTTGTTTACCTCAAAACACTAACAAACACTTTAAGGTACCTAAAAAATATAACAATCAAGCTCAAAGGCTCATACTAACCTATAAAAAACACTTAAACACACAAACTAACACAATTAAAACCTAAATACACACTTAACACTCAAATTTATACTAAATACATAACAATTTAAACCCTAAAACACAATGGGAATGATAAATATCAATAAAAAATAACATAAATTAATTGATTTGTTGAGCAGTGATAACAAACCTTTGAATTCAATCTAGTGAGTTAACCGAAAGAGGGAAAGGGAAAATTATCTATCTTTAATGCTAACCTAACCAGTTACGATTTATTAAATTAAAAGTTTTAGATGATCCTATGGTCAATTACTCTCTCTCAAGTTATAATTGAACCCTAAAGCATAAACCCTAACCAGATTATGGGAAATTGTAATCTCTCAATTAACAACCTATCCAAAACTAATTAGTTCTTACGTTCTCTAACAAACAATTAGAAACCTATATGTGATCTCTTTACATAAGATTTACTAACCTGATTTAATTCTAAATCTATTAAATCACCTAACTCTTGTAAGCTCAATTTATTTATTTTTTCTCGATTCACCCTCTTAGTTTATTATCGAGATATGAAGTGTAGAATTAAACCACAATTAGTTCAATAAACATATAAAACAACCAGACTTTATTAAATCAAAAATAATAATCCAAAGGTGAGCATAGAACATCAATCATGATTCAATTCTATCATCAACTATGTATCCCAATTATATAATCAAATAAAACTAAAATACATAGGTTATAGAACTCAAATGATAAGGGAGGCCACGACTCGGAAAGCTTTTTATTCTAGAAACCACGTTGAGTTTGCATTGTCTTTCTCTTCTTTCTTCCTTTTTCTCTTTCTCGATCTCTTAAAGTTCTCTCCTTTAGGGTTTCATCATGGTGGTTGATCAAAATCTCTATCTTCTATTCTTCATATTCCTTAAATACCTTGGTAGCCTTAAAGTTTTTTTGGGGTTGAAACGGTTTGAAAAATCCCTTGAAACCTGAATTTTCCTCTTCTTTACATGGCCAGCATCTAACCTCTCTATCACGATTATGATTATGGCAGAGTCTTTTTATCAAAATTGTGTTTTTCAGGTCACGATTATGGTCTGTTTCATAGTCTTTGACACGATCATGGCCTATTGTGCCATTAAGAAAATTCTAATCTTAACACACAGTATACACTCAAATTAATATAATACACAATAAATTAAACCCTAAAACAAGATGCAAATC
This sequence comes from Erythroxylum echinodendron, assembly GCA_027575705.1. Taxonomy (NCBI): domain Eukaryota; kingdom Viridiplantae; phylum Streptophyta; class Magnoliopsida; order Malpighiales; family Erythroxylaceae; genus Erythroxylum; species Erythroxylum echinodendron. The sequence continues at coordinate 45,647 of JANZXR010000068.1, read as the reverse complement.
ATACATAGAACAGCCTTACAATTAAACGTTTGCTTGTCCTCAAGCAACAAAACAACAAACACAAAACAAACATACAACACTCAATGTGAAAATGATGCAATGGCTTCAACTTCATCAAATGGATTTAATCTTAAACACAATCACAAAAGTTATATCAAATCATTAACATGCAAATTCTATATCTAGGGGCTTTGAAATAAATATACAAATTAATCGAGATCTAAGTGTTAATTTATTTACCCTTTCTAATTGCACATAGACATTAAGAATTCTTTGGTCTTTCAGAAACTTTAACTATTCCTAAATATATTTTCATGAAAATTCAAGCTTATTACAAGTCTGGTAGGTTGTTATTAAGAACATTTTTTTGTTTAATTATTTAAACAAGAACTTAATCTTTTACTCGGAGGCAAACATTGGTGATAGATGTCAATTTAGTTATTTGACTAAGTCATTTTTATTAAACATCTTGGTTGAAACATCATTATAGCTTTTTAACGTGAAGGCACACGTTTGTGATGTGTGTCGATCTAGTTACTCAGCTATATCATGTTTTGAACTACCTACTAGCTCTATTTATAACTCAAGGGTCAGTGGAATAGTGATTTATTTAACAAACTTTTTTCCTTTTTTTTAATTGCTTATCTTGTTGTTTCAATTACTCATTTTCTTAAAAAATATTGGTAAAGATACTTAAATTTAAAGGCCTCAAATTATGAATGAATGTGACAATCTATAGGTTGCTAAACTTACACTGTATCCTAATTAAGCTGTATTTATCTAAAGACCCTAATTCATTAATTTTGCGAGCTAATGATTATTTATAACCTAATAGACTATGTCCAAAATTAAATAAAATTCACTCCATCTAACCCATTGACACCTTCAAACAATTCAAAAAATGCAACCTGATAGCTATCGTACTATATGCAAAATCACATACAAAATAAAACACATAACCCTCCCTATACTTGAACAACACATTATCCTCAATGTGAGAAAGGAACAATAAGAATGTAAAAGACAAGAAGAATATAAAATTAAGGTAAACATAAAATAAATAAAAATAAAAAATAAAAAATAGAACTGAAGGTTAATTTGAAAAAGAAAACTGGGTTAGATAAAATCTCATGGAGATAGAGGTAGTGATGGTGTCAGAGGTAGCAATTAAATGCCCTGAGCCTTGAAATATCTATGGATTTGACGGATATCCTGGCTCTGGCATCGTTGTGTACAGGCCATCTCCTTCATCATTCTGGTATTCTTTGCATATGTCTTGTTGGTTTCAGAGATTGCCTCCATGACCTTTTTGTATCCTTGATATTCTTCTTCATCTTCCTCAGACTCTTCGCCGGTTGAGTCCTCTTGCTAAGGCGGCATTGAACTCAAGCTTGCTTGAATAGCCCTAATCTTAACATGTGTCTTTTTGCTGATGTTCCTCAGTTCCATGTTGTGGGAGTGAAGGATTTCAGCCCGCCATAAATGGTGATGGCTTATGAATTCAGGAAGATGAACAGTTACCCATTCTGGTCCATGCTATAATATTCAGCAATGGTAAACACTATGTACCCCATTCCTAAATTGTTGCTATTCATTGTTGCTTCTCTTAAACAGAATCGCAATAATAATATTTAGCACATATGTGGATGTGCACAATAGAATACTCTAATCCATGCACAACAACATAAAGATTTCCTTTGTGGAACACTTGTTGGTTTTGGTTTTGTCAAAAACCAGCTAACATATGAATTTGTGCGCAACAAGTGTTCGTGGGACATTATTATACTTTTATGATCATTTTTGGCATGAAATTGTTCCATTCCACTGAGTTCATTCCAATATTGAGAGGGATAAAAATCATCATGCTGATCGATAATGGGATTCCCGGAATCCACACATATCCCACATGATTTCTACATTCAGTTGATAAGCTCTTTCTCTCAGCCTAAACCACATTTCCTTGGGGTTCCTAGGGTCATAATTTAGTGAAGTGAAAAATTCCAATGTGAGCTCTTGATAGACAAGAAATTAGAAACGTATAAATTGTGTCCACTGGATTCTTTCAGCTAGGTTTTATAAACTCTCACATAATTCTAGCCTATCAAGCATTTCAAAATAAAAATATTTGGGAACTATAATTTGTCCAGCATTTAAAGACTAAAAACGAATACCTTACTCCTCTGTGCAGATCAGAAAGGGTGCACCAAAGTCTACTGCTCTGTTTCTTTTCCCATGTCCCGTAACTTGATTTCATCCTAATTGCTCCCGTCTAGCTAATTGTTTAATGCGTGACATAATTCTTGGGAATTAGGTAGAATTTAGAAGAATTTTGGAAGTTTGAAATTTTTAGAGAGATGTGAGAGCGTTTGTAGGCTTGAAGTCTAGAGAGATAAAGTAAAAATAAAAATGAATAAAAAAGTGAAGTTAGAAATGAATATAAAGGTGGTTGGAGGGTAAAATGGTAAAAGTCACCCTTTAAAAATGCGTACTCACCTTCATCGTTGCCTACAATTTTCTACCAACTTTACTTTTTTATCTTTTACTTTTTTTTACATTCTTTTCTAATTCACTTTGTAATTCTTCTGTCGTCCGTTTACCTCTCTTCAACTTGCTTGCTCAATCATCCACTTTATTTTAAAATCTTATTCCTTATTGATTTTATTCGAAAACAAAAATAATCCTAACTACGAAATTCAAACGTTTTAACAAAAACAATGAAAGGTAATAATTTTCCATGGGTTGCCTCCCATGTAGCGCTTCTTTTAACATCAGTAGCTCGACATTTTTATTAGCTCATGGTGGTTCGAATGAGTGCCGCACTGGTAGTGTAGTCATTATTCTCAAAGTTTGTACCTGAGATACCATGCTACAGTTTCCACCGTCCTTACGATTCTCTTTTCCTCCCCTTCTTTTTCACAAGCACATCTTCCTGAATGCATTCCTAGGATCCTCGATATCTTCCCATTCTCCTTGAGGCTTAGTTTCCTTCCTATCCATTACAAGTAAAGTAGATTCGTAGTCTTTCTTAAAGGTTAATTGCACCTTTCCTATTCTCAAAGTTAATTCTCCCCCATCAACTTCTATGATTGAATGAGCATTGGAGAAGAATGGTGGTATAAGAAATATCGGGGTTTCCACATCTTCTCCAATGTCCAATATATAGAAGTCTGTGTGAAAGGTATATTTATTAACTTTTACTTGTACATCCTTTGTAATCCCCTTCGGTTGATGCACAGTTCAGTCAGCCATCTTTACTAGCATCTTAGGAGGTACTAACTCCCTCAACCCCAACTTTTGACTAAAGGTGTAGGGCATCATGTTTATACTCACTCCCAAATCTGTGAATGCCCTATTTATGATGATTCTATTGATACTGTAGGGGAAGAAAAGTCTCTTCTATGTGATGTTGGGTTTCTTTTTTGATAATCGCTCCTTAACCTTCTTCTTGACAGATTCCTTTAATGTGAGCTTCATTTGTAGTTGTTTTGTAACTTCCTTGAACTTGTTTGCTTCAATCTCCTTTAAGTTCCTCGCTACCCCACTTGCAATTGTCTTCCGCTGAGTAAAGATAGGGTATGAGATTCTAGGTTGAGATGCCCTGATTGGCTCGATTACGAGCTCACTAGAAGGAATTCCTTAGTTTCTTGATCTTCTCCTTTATCTCCTTCTTCCTTCACCTCTTTAGGCTCGTTATCTTGAGTTTTACTGATAACCATGATCTGTTGCTTCGGATTGGATTCGACATTGTTGGGAAGGGTTCTTGCATTTCGAGTTGACATTACTTCTTTTAGTTGGCTTACTTAGACTTCTAGATTATGTATGGACGAGTCATGGTTCTTCGTTACTTGCTCAAATTTGCTCTCAAGCCTCCTATATGCATCCTCCATGTCTCCAATATTGTCTAAAATCTTATCTAACTTTGATTTCATCAAGCTTGTTTTATCTTTTTGGAAGCCCAATTGTCCTTGAGACCTGAACTGTCCTCCAACATTGTTTGACCAGGAGAAGTTAGGTTGATTCCTCTACCCAGGATTATAAGTGTTGGAGTAGGGATTGTTGTCCCCTCTTTGTCCATATTGTGCTCCCATATAAGTCACTTGCTCCTGGTTTCCTTCCTTCACTAAATTACAATCTATGGTATCATAATCTATGTGTCCATAGAGCTCATACTTAAGTTATACGACCTTTATCGAAGCTGAGGACGACACCTTCATACTATTAAGTTGTCGATCTTCGCTTGCATCTCTATCATTTGATCGAATGTGATGATTCTTTTTTACTCTTTGAAGGTAGCAGGTTGCCTACCTTGCTTGTTTTTCCATAAACAACTGTTGTTCACCATCTCCTCAATCAACTCCTTGACTTCATCAACTATTTTCTCCATCAAGGATCCTCCTGAAGCTGCATCAATCATGCCTGTTGTAGGTAGGTTCACTCCATTATAGAAGTTTTGTAATAGAAATTCCTTGGGTAAGTTGTGGTGTGGGCAGTCCTTGATTCGCCTCGTTGAACATCGGCCTCATAAAGTCCATCAGGGTCCTCTGTTACCATCCTTAGTTCGCTCCATGGTCCATGTTTTGTTGAAACTCCTCAGCCATTGTTGATTTCTCGATCTCTTCTTCTTCTTCTTGTCGAACTTTTTGAAGGGTTCACTCTAGTCGGTTGATATCTAAATCTACTGTTTCCACTGCAAGACTCGAATCTTTTGTGACTTTTGTGTTCATACAAGAGCACGAATTCTGAAATAACACCAAAGAACGAAAACAAAAGTTAAAAACTAATTTAGTGCCTTAAACTATAGAACTAAACTATCGTGTCTTCGGTAATGATGCAAAAAACTTGCTCACAAGTTCTTATATGATAAGCTTTAATATTTTTAACCTCTATAACACCACAATCATATGGGTCATTTGTGTAGTACCTAAGGTGATAAGCTTTAATATTTTTAACCTCGATAACACCATAATCATATGGGTCATTTGTGTAGTACCTAAGGTGTCTATCCCACTAGGAGTAATAATCTAATTCTAAAATCTAAGGTTGGAAAGTATTAAACAAAAATTTAATAGGTATTTAATTTAAACACGAGAACTAAATAAATCAAATAGACCAAATCAAATAAAAAACAGTAGTTGATAATTAGCACTTAGCGAAAGCAATAACGAAAAATGATTAACAATTTCAAATTAAAAACGAATAACAAATAACAAAAATTGATTGATTTGTTGAGCAATGATAACACACCCTTGCATTCAACCTAGTGATTTAACCAAAAGAGAGAAGGGAAAATTATTTATCTTTAATGCTAACATAACCAGTTACAATTTATCATATTAAAAGTTCTAGATGATCCTAAAGTCAATTACTCACTCTCAAGTTATAACTGAACCCTAAAGCATAAACCCTAATCAAATTATAAGAAGTTGTAATCTATGAATTAACAAACTATACAAAACCTAATCAGTTCTTACATTCTCTAATAAATAATTGGGAACCTGTATGTGATCTCTCTGTAAAAGATTTACCAATCTGATTTAATTCTGTATCTATTAAATTACCTAACTCTCGTTAGCCTAAGTTAATCATTTTTTCTCAATTCACCCTCTCAATTTATTATCGGGATATAAAGTGCAAAATTAAACCACAATTAATTCGATAAACACATAAAACAATCAGATATAATTAAATCAAAAGTAATATTCCAAAGGTGAGCATAGAACATCAATCATGTTTCAATTCTATCATCAACTATATATCCCAATTCTATAATCAAACAAACTGGAATACATAGGAAATAGAACTCGAATGGAAAATGGGAGGCCGTGATTCAGAAAGCTTCTTATTTCGGAAATCACGTTGAGTCTGCGTTGTCTTCTTCTTTTCTCTTCCTTCTTATTTTTCTCAATCTCTTAAGGTTCTCTCCTTTAGGGTTTCGTCGTGGTGGCTAATTAAAAGCTCATATCTTTTGCTCTTCATTTTCCTTACATACCTTGCTAGCCCTAGGGTTTTTCTAGGGTTAAAATGGTCTAAAAAATCCCTCAAAACCTGACTTTTCCTCTTGTTTACATGTTTTCTAGATGGCCTATATGCCACGATCGTGCACTATGGCAGAGTCTTTTTGACATGATCATGGTCATCAGGCCAAGATCGTGGTCTGGTTCACATGCATCTCTCACGATCGTGGCCTATTGTGCCATGATCGTAGGCCATAGTTTTGGCCCTAAAGTCTCCGAAACTCCTCTGGTCTTTGATGTTGGCCTTAAAACACTAACAAATATATCAAAGTACCCTAAAAACATAACATTTATGCTCAAAGACTTACTAACCCATAAAATCACTTAGACATATAAATTAACACATTGCTAACCTAAATACACACTAAACAGTCAAATTAACACTTAATATGCAACAAATTAAAACCTAAAATATGATGCAAGTCACACTTATCACAAACTAATCCCGACCACTAACCCCTATCTAGTTTACAGTGGCCATACTCCAATTAGTCTAATTAGATATCCGTTGAACTTGAAAGACAAAGTTGTAATTTTGATGAGTTTTACGAACTCAGTGAGTGAACCATCATCAATATATTCAGTAAAATTAGATATATAGAGATAAGACATATTCTAATTTAACAAGTTATACATTGTTAGGGTATGTAAATATAGTGCCTTGGAAAATAAGTGTATTTACATTTACCTTAATTTTCTTCTGGTTATAATATTGTAATGAAAATATTTCTTATTAATAAAACAAAAGGGTTTGTTTTTATTTGTATGAGCATAATATAACTAGTCATAAGATACCAAGGTTCCTTTATAAGTAATATATATATAAATGGAGATGTATAGGAAACATGTAAATTATTAGAATCTAAATTAATTGGTTAACAGTCGAATAATCAAGTTGGTCGCCTGATTATGCTTTAGACTGTAGTGTTGCAATTTACCTCGATGTAAGTAAAGGAATTTACTTCAAGGTAATGATGAGTTTCAAATCATGATAGTAGTTAACTATCAGTAATGGCACTATTAAATGAATCTAAAATCACGTATGCTTTAAAGAATAAAGTAGGCCATTACTTTAATCTTAAAACATATACCTTAGCATTTGTTTATTACAAACCACAATCTTGATGAGTGGTAAATTCATATGTATTTCATTATAATTCTTGATATGATTGGAATGGATTTTTAAAGGTTATCAATCCAGTGTCTGTATGTTGGAATTATGAATTGAAACATGCATCAGGGAACACTCACTTAGATAAAAAGTTATAGTGATAACATCACTTCTAGATGTTTTACAAAGTTTGGTGATTAAACTGGCATTAGTAGTTTGATGGACTAGCTACCCATCAAGTCTTAACAACAAGATTAGATCTTGTGTGTTAATCACCATGTAGAGTGAAATAGGAGATTTAGAAGGAAAAACCAACATAAGGGCAAAATGGTAATTTCAGCCTTTATAGTGCGGATGACTATAATATGGTTCATAATAAAGTTTGCGATTGAACATCAAATTAATATTTATTGAAACATGTTTTCTCATAACTTTAAGTAATTCGAGAGTTCAGGCAATTGCCTTTATTGGAATGACATTTGGCTAATAAATTAGAATTAAGTATAATAAGATGAAATTAATTCTGGTCTTATTGGAGCTTTACTTATTTAAGTGCAACTAGATTCTCCACTTGACTTCTGGGAAGGTTATCATGGAAAGTAAGAAAAATAAATGGAGGTTATTGGAAAGAAAATGCGACAATTTAGAAAGAAATTGACGAATTGGATTTAAGCCAATAAAACCGGAATAATTTAATTAAGAGTTAATTAAATTAGGTCTTAAGCCTATAATTAAATGTTGGGTTTACACTAATTAATTATTAATTATAAGCCCAAAGGAACATTTAATATTGGGCTAGATTTTGGTTTAATTAATTAGATTAATTAAATTGAAAAAAATCTATAAAAAAATGGTGAACCAAACCGAATTTTACAAAGATGTAGGATTCGGTAATGCTTATCATCATTAAATGGTTTAATGACTTGTTTTAAAGTAGAAAAACATACGACTCCTTTAATTCTTGAAATGAATGAAGGTGGGAGTTTGGTCATAGCTCTTTTGCATTCTTATTATTAAAGAATGAGTCGACGAGTGTTTTGCTCTCTCCACTCTCTTCCAATGCATTTGGTAATGCTCATCATCATTAAATGGTTTTGATGGGTTGTTTTAATAAGATAGAAAATGTATAACTCATTTAGGATGATTACTAAATGAATGGTGCGTTGGCTCGCCACTCTCTCCCAAAAACCATCCAAGTGTTGGACTTGAAAGGAGACAATTCATTTTAGGCTTTGAGAAAAAATGAACGGTGTATGGCTTTTCTCTTCTTTAGCTCTCAAAACTAGTCGAATATAGTAAAGAAAAACCTCCATTTATTTTTCTTCTTCTTTCCCACTAAAGGATCTTGATAACTAAGTTGTTAAAATAGAATAAGTGGTAGATCGGATTGGTTGAGGACACTGCAACAAGGAGTTAGAGCTGTAGCAAGGAGTAGGTAATATTTTGATCTTGTTCTTATTTTATTTATTTTCCTTATGCCGTATCGTGTATGGATTAAAATCACGTTGATTTGGTATTTACGCTTCTGCTATGTTTTGATTTCGGAAAAAGTTTTTGAAATCTACCGTTTAGCCAAACCAAACATGTTTTTGTTTTCGATCCAACATATATATCACTTTATAATTCATTTATACCATATCACGAATCATACTTGCATAAGTATGTCAGGTAAATTAACATATCATGTCGCAAAACTTCCTCAATTACCTTTTAACTATATTTTAAACATTTCAATTATTCAAATCAATCAATTATATGATACAGAAGGAAGAATATGCAAATGCAGATGTGACTTCGTTCATTTTTATTTTGTTGTGATCGAGCACCTATTTATTGTCCCATATACCTTGTGGATATCAGGCTTATTTCAGATACTATCTCATATCCCTTGTGGATATCGGGGTCATTAATAATAGAGCCAATGGTTCTACACTCAAATTTTTGAGCTTTAAGCTCTTTCAGACAGACTACTCCGGTCATTACGCCTTTATCTGATCATGTATATTAATGATATGCATCAAATCATAAAATATACCATCAATAACATGTATTCATGATGCACAGTGAGATTCACATGTTCATCGGACCTAAGTCCAGCTTTCAACAATTTGTTGAGAATACAAATATCTTTCAAATTCATGTGCAATCAGAAGACTTCCAACGTATTACCAAATATTAAACTACTCGGATTATTAATATACGAATTATCATATGCAGATCATTAATAGTTCAACAATTGGAAGTTAAATAGAAATAAATTAATCCTAGCAAAAGCATCTAGGTTACTCACAGTACGCTCCACATTAGCCATTGCTTTCATAATCCAAAAACATCTTGACAATGGTGTTCAATCTTGTGTATCTATGTTCAAGCAATACACACGTATTTCACGTATTACTAATTTGTCAATCATATGACTATTCAATCATATATATATATATCTATCAATTGACTTTCCAGGTATGTATCCTTATTCACAATTATTGATCATTCATCATAGTTTGTATATAGTTAGTTTACAATTAGGTTACTATCTTAAGTATACCTTAATTCCCACTTTTCATTTAATCATTTGTAATGCATTGTTTATATCCTTTAGAATACATTTGTGTTCATATGAACATCTTCATTTCTTTAACACTTGTAAAATCCAAACTTAGATTCACTTTTATCATGCAATGTTTTCCTTAAGGTCTAACATCAATTAACAACTTCAATTTCTCAAAAACTTTAGTCAACTTATCAAGCATTAATTTAGGTTTATTTCGAGCCTTAAACAAATCCAAGTACAACAAATTAGAGTGACTTATCCTCATGTTGTTCAGTAATTGCAAAAAATAGAAATTACCATATCAAAACCTTGCCCATGATTGTGAAAATAGCTGATGCATCTATCCATGGTCGTTAGATGAGTGCCAAGATCGTGGACTACCCTTTTTCCTTCACTTTTCCAGATTCTTATACCTTGACACCAAAGTCATAAAACCTTCATAATAGTTCATTAGTTATACCTCAACTATACCCTAATTATACTTCAATTCCTCATCAATATCATCTTCAATTCTAGCTCAAACTTAATCAATTTGTAGCTCATAAACCATTATCTTTCATGCATTAAAAACCAAACTTGAAACTATCATTGAAACATCATTTTCTAGAACTCATTTCACCATAAACTCATTCTAGTTCATTCATCATCATCATACTATTAAATCTTTCCATAAAGATAAGATGTCTACTTACTTGTTAAACACTAATTCCACCTTAAAACATTAATCAAGCCCTCTATGTTTGCAAGATCATCAAAAATTTAGGGTAAAAATGAGTTGATTTTTGGAAAGGATGGAAGAAAATAGTCAGCTGGTTCTTAAGTATCTTATAAAGAATAAAAGTCTAGCTTTGTTGTAGCAATTAAGTAAGGATTAGACCAAAATACAGAGAAGAAAGCTAGGGATAATTTTCAGTGGAGAGCAAGGTAGAATGTGAAGAAAGTTCTAATAGAATCTTTGCTATATTAGCTTTATGCAATTAAGTGCAATATGTCTTCATCTTTTAATGACATATGTCATTAAGCATGTCTTCGATTTGTCCATTAAATATGTTGCCATTTGTCTCCTAGTTATTAGTCCATATGTCAAACATTAATTGGTCCAATTGTCACCCTATAATTGTTCCATTTGTCAATTAATGACTAATCTATATGTCACTCATTTAACTATGCCAAATGTCACACAATTATATGCTTAATCATCCTAATTTTTCATATATAAAATAGTCTTGCTACTTGGCATTTTTCCAAGACTAAATGTACGTATTAATTTATCAATCTCCTAATTATGACAATTAATTCGAATTTCCAATTATAATCCATTAATTCTTGTCATTGGTAAACTAAAGTATAAGACATTATAAAAGCACATTCACATCGCATATCATATTCAATTTAGTTTCGTACCCTGAAATATGTCAATTGGGTGCCATTTGTCTAACTCAAAATTTATATGTGTGTGCTCATACACAATTATCAAATCATGTCTTGGATGTACCAATTTTGTTCTATATGATACCACTCATTAGTCTAACAAGTTAAGTCCTTCAATAATTAGAGAGACTGGATGCTATAACTATTTTGAGGGTATTTATAGCAATTCTCTGGCTCCAATCTCAAATTGTTTTTTTTTCTTATGATATCCCTTTAGTTTTCTCTTTAACAAACTCCTTCATGGAAGCCTTTACAAATTTCGATTTCTTCATGAGTTAGAAGGCTTTTAAGCCTTTCACTTCTACATTCCAATTAGTAATTACTAGTTCATAAAAGCCTTATCTTTGTGTTAAACCATTCAAAAATAAGAAAGGAGATCCTGATGCTTTGTAAGGAACAAAATTTAGGATGTCTATCCAATAATGATATGAACAAATGTTTTCTCCAAAATAAGAATAAGAGTTTGGGAACCAATTGAGACAATATTGGTTTACCAAAACTCTATCTAGCTTTTTTCTGATCATTAAATATCCTTGTTGTTTGTTGGTCTGAGTGAAAGGGTCACCTAAGTAATTTAGAACAATCAAATAAACTTTTTGTACTAGTTTTGTTAATTTTTTATAGGTTCCTACTTGGTGGTTTCTGTCGCTTTTAATAGGAAAATTTATGTATAAATCATAAAAATGTCAAACATGTCTTGCATTCCATAAAGTTGACATTTTAAATGTAAGGCGTGTTCTTACTCCTAGGTAACTTCGACTATAATTTTTTCAGAATTGTAAACTTAAATGATCCTTTTATTATGGTGGTAATCAACTAATCATGTTTACAAATTATTTTGCTTTCAGCACCCTAAAACTTAGGCTATGTTTGGTTAGACGTAAGATATTTTATGGAATGGAATGATTTATAATAGAATGGAATGTAAATGGATGTAATATTAGAAAATTTTTGTTTGGGAGGGAAGGAAGGGTTCACAACGTAATATAGTGAAATTTTGTTTGGAAGAAGGGTTTATAATGTAATATAATGAAAAGTTGTTTATCATTTTACATTCCATCCTAAACTCCTTAAATTGGAGATTTCTCATTTTTACTGTTTAGGATAGAATGGGATGTAATATGAAACCCTTCTCTTCCATCCCATTCCATTTTATTCCATTCCATTTATATACCCTCCTCCCAATTGATGGAACAATATTACATTCCATTCCATTCCAATAATAAACCCCAACCAAACATAGCCTTAAAGTAATCTTAAACATTGTTTTTTTTAAATTTTAGCTTCAAAATGTCCTATAAAACAAGAATTTTTTCTTTAATAAGCTCTTTGAAAGATTGCCTTTTAAGAGGGTCATTGAGCCCTCTGACATTTCAAAGAAGAATTTTCATGTTTTGTCTAATGGTGATCCCTTTCCGGGATGCTTTTTCCTTTTTTACTAATAGATTTCCTTTTGGATCCTTCTCCTCTTTCTTTTCTATAGTATTCTCCACTTATTCATTTGGCACTTCCCTGGGTAATTTAGTATCCTTATGAATAAAAGGAGCCTGTGTTGATACATTAAATGTGATTTTTGATACATAAAGATCCCATATCACCTTTTACATTTGAGTCATAAAATTTACTCTTCCTTCCTTTAAATTTTGTTCCCAAATGGTATTATCAACTTTTTAAGGGGTAAGAACCATAAGGTATTCATTCCCTCCTGCTTTGAAAGTTCTTCCTGTAACTATCCATCTTTTGTTGAAGTTAATTGGTTTCAAAGTGTAAGTGACTGGTATTTCTTTTCCCATTAATTCCCTTAACTCTCTCAGCTTGAAAGTAGGATTTATATCATGAATTTTTACATCTTTGTTAATTTTAATAGACATTTTAGCAAAGCTAATCCTTTCCATTATTGTAGTTTTTAAATACATATATATTCGCTTATGAATGGAACTAGCTAGGAAAATAAGTCCCTCAATTGTCAAAAGTTTTAAGGGAACATTATTAAAATTTACCCAAATGGGGATGCTATCAATGCCTGCTCTATCATCATCTATACTTGGTTCCATTTCTTAATAAAAATTAGTTGCCTTCATAAAAGCAAAGGGCCTAGTTCTGGTATCTCATTCTAGAAAGTTTTAGAGTTAACATGAATAAAAGTGACAAATCTTCCATGAACATAATCTTCTCTATAGCTTATTGCCCCATGTAGCAATAGACTAGGCTTAAACAACTTGAAATGTAAGTCTTTTGCTAAAAAAGAATCCTAATAATGTTGAGGACCATATAGAGCTAGCTTTTAATAAATTTGAGCTATCTTTTATGATGTTAGATGTCTATTATATTTTTCCAAGCTCCAGTTTGTTGGTGGAATAAAGGTTTACCCTTGTGCATTCTTACATATTGTTTCATTGGAGCAAATGCACCATTCTTATCACTTTGAATAATTCAAGTTAACTCTATAAATTATTCCAAAGGGAGGATTACTCCTTCTCCTTCATCACTGACATCTCTAGGAGATGATAAGTACCTAAATTGGTATTTTATGATGGTAATACCTTAGTAAAGGTTTGATAAGTGTGCATTAGTCTATGTTTTTCTATGTAATTAGCATATGTTTTATTGCATGTTTGTTGATTATTGTTGTAGTTTACGATTCATTTTGTTTATTTTTATTTAGTTTGATTTCCATTGTTGTTCTTTTACGTTTGATGTTAATTTAGGGTAAATATTACTATTTTTGTCTAAGAAGGAAGATGAAGCAACTTGGGGATTGAACTAGAGACCCAAGAAGAGAAGAAAAGAGGAGTGCATCTTTGGTCAATTCCCACGATCGTGGAAATCTTAATCCAAGACCATATGCGGGGCTTCATTAAATTTAGGGTTTTTAGACTATTTAAGCATCATTAAGCCTCTATAGTAGAAGAGCTAATACCCTTCTATAGAAACACATCATCAGAGTGAGGAACGCATGTTTGGAGCCTTGAGGAAGGATTGAAGTCGAGGATCATCATCAAGATTAGAGAAAATAGCACATCAACACTAAAGTTTCCAAATTTTGGCAAAAAAGAGGAGTTCTTTTATTCAATTTTCGTTCAATCTTACTTCTTCTATTCGTTGTAAAATAGTTTATTTGAATGTTGATGATGTTATAGAGATCATATTAGGCTGATTTAGTTTTAGAGATTGCTTTTGAACTATTTTGTTAGAACTGCTATTTTATTGAATTTAATGAAATTGTCTTTGATAATTATTGATTTTATTTGCTATCTTGCAACAATAAGATAAATTTGTGTAGGATTATACAACAAGAGTTGGAGGCCTATAGACTTTACAATCATCATGTTAATTAAATAGTTATAAGAGAGATCTCAGCTAATCAATTGATTTCCTATAGGAAGTTTAATAACTAGTTGAATAGGTCTAGTCATTGGGTAGGTTGAGAGATTGTCCAATTGATTCCCATTAATTCAATTAGGGACAATTAATTACACCTTGAAAGAGGATAGTTAACACATTCAGAAATCTAGGTGAGAGACAGTTCAATCAATAAAATAGGAGGGACACAAAAAAGGAAAAAAAGTAATCTCTAGTCTTTAGATTCTTGAATTTCGATTTTTCTACATGTTAGTATTGTCTATTGTTTTGAATTAGCCTTTTAATTTTTATGTAAATTTTCCAGATTTTTTATTAAATAATTTTGTTTCTTAAATAAAGTTTTATCTAAATTAAGTGGTATTTGGATATCAATCCTTATGGGATTGATATCTGCTCTTTTAAGATATAATTCACGACCCGTTCACTTGCAGTTTTTGAGCATAAAAAAGTAGATAGGTTTTACCATCATCAAGTTTTTGCCATCGTTACCAGGGATTAATTGTTTAGCATTTTGTTTAGTTTAGATTGTTTTGATTGAAGAGTTTTGATACTTTTCCTTATGTAATTGCAGGTGCATTAACATAAGGAACATACGAAGAATAAAGGAAGTGAGCGAGGATGAACTTCCTAACATCAAGAGGCACAAAAGAGAATTACGAAGGGCAAAGTGTCTTAACTTTTCACAATAAGATATGGCTGAAGAAGGAGTACAAGGAGGACTAGAGAGGACCTTGATGGATTTCATGAGGCCAGGGTTTAGTCCTCAAGGAGTGACGAGACTAGTGGTCTAAGCAAATAATTTTGAGATAAAACAAGCACTACTCAACATTCTACAAAATAGTGTGCAATTCTATGGGCCATCTAATGAGGATCCAAATGTCCGCATTGCAAATTTCTTGGAAATCTGTGACACATTCTGATTCAACGGAATGTCCCAACGACGCGGTGAAGCTGAGACTATTTTCATTCATATTGAAGGATCAGGCTAAAGCATGGTATAACTCGTTGAATTCAGGCCAGATTATGACTTAAGAGCAACTAGCCCAAGCATTCTTCTCCAAGTATTTTCCATTGACAAAGACGACGAGAATTATCAAGCCCATAATAAATTTCCAGCAAAATGACAGCAAGTCTCTCTACGAAGCTTGGGATAGATTCAAGGAACTTCAGAGAAGCTATCCCCATCACAACCTGCCAAGAGAGTTCCTGCTTCAGACGTTCTATAATGGAGTGAATCCAAGCACTAGAGGAACCATTGGTACAACAATAGGAGGTTGATTAATGAGGAAAACGGTGGAAACAGCACATGATATGTTAGAGGAGTTGGCAAGTAATAACTACATATGGTAGAATGAGAGGAACAGACAAGGCTAGAAGGAACAGAAAGTTATGATACCCAGTGACTCTTTTATTGCCCTGCAGGCTTAGATCATGACTTTTATGAAGCAACTGAACAACATGCAAGGAGCATCTACCTCGATAGTTAATGTGACATAAGTTCAGTGTGAGTTATGTATGTAGAGCAACCACGACACAATGGAGTGTTTCCTATTGGGAGCCGATGGTACTGAATAGGTAAGTTACTTGGGCTAGTCACAGAAAGTTAATAACCTTTACTCTAATACCTATAATCCAGGGTGGTGAAACCATCCAAATTTTTCTTAGAGTAATAATAATGTAGGTAGCTAGCAAAAACCACAAGGACCACTGGGATTCCAATAAGATCAAATCGGAGTGATGGAGAGTAAGTTGGGCAAGTTTATAGAGATGTTTGATTCCAAACTAGTAGCTCAACAAGAGAGTTAGAAAAGAATATTTGTAAGCTAGGAGGAGAGTAAAAAGAGGATGGAGAAAATTTTTGACTAGATTGTGAAGAACCATCCCTCGTTGATCCATAACTTGATGCCTTACTTTCTTGAAGTGCAGGTATTATATTGGGCAATACTGGGGTCATTCTAAGGGAGCAACTTAAAGCCATTACACTTCAAAGTGGAAAATAGATGGAAGAGCCAAGTGTGAAAAGGGACATCCATGAAAAAGAGAAAAGTACAGAGATAGAAGAAGAAAAGGAAGAAGGAAGGTTGTATATTCCACCACCACTATACAAACCCAAACTCCCGTATCCCCAAAGAGTGAAACAACATTAAGTGGACATTTAGTTTTCTAAATTTTTGGAGAAATTAAAGAAACTATAGATGGAGAATTATAGTTCCATTATTTCAAGTGAAATGCATTCAAAATTACAAGATCTAGGGAGTTTCATTATTTCATACGTTTGTGGCGATTTTGAATTTTCTGAATGCTAATATGATTTAGGTGCAAGTATTAATTTGACGCCTTTATCTATTTTCAGGAAGCTGAGATTAGGAGAGGTCAAGCTAACTTCCATGTTGATTCAACTTGCAGATCAATCAATAAAAATAACATTTGGAGCCGTGGAAGCTGTATTGGTAAAAGTGGACAAATTTATATTTCTTGTTGATTTTGTTGTGTTGGATTTTGAAGCTGATAATAATTTTCTATTGATTTTAGGTAGGCCTTTTATAAATACTGGCAGGGCATTAGTTGATATGCATGAAGGAAAACTTGTGTTGAGAATTGGTAATGAACAGGTTGAGTTTAATACAACAAAATCTTTGAAGAAACCAAAAGATGGAAATGTGTGTGTGAAAATTGATGTTATAGATGAGTGTGTGAAGGGGATTAAAGAAGGAGTTGATGAAGTGAATGAAGTACACAAGGATGAAGGTGTGAAGGAAGAGGATTTATATGAGGAAGTGGAGTTAGAAAGTTTATAGAGAGCTGGTCCACCTACACCATCGTCTACTGTTAAACCTCCTACTTTAGAGCTTAAATCTTTACCTTTCTATTTTTGATATACCTTTTTATGGAAGAACCACACCTTACCTATCATTATCTCTAATGAACTAAATTGTGAGTAAGAAGAGAAAGTGGTGGAGACTATTAGGAAAAGGATGAGAGCTGTATGGTGGCAAATCGTTGATATTCGAGGAATTAGCCATAATGTGGTGATACATAGGATTAACCTAGAAGAAGGATGTAGAACCATACAGGAAAGACAAAGAAGGTTAAATCCTAATATGTAAGAGATCATAAAGAAGGAGGTGGTGAAACTTTTGGATGCTGGGATAATTTACCCTATTTTAGATAGTGAGTGGGTGAGTCCAGTACAGTGTGTGCCAAAGAAGGGTGGCATGACGGTGATAGAATATGAAAAAGGGGAAAAGATTTCCACTAGAACTGTCACAGGTTAGCGAGTGTGTATTAACTATAGGAAGCTAAATTTGACCACCAAGAAGGATCATTTCCTTTTGCCTTTTGTGGACCAAATTATTGAGAGAGTGGCTGATCATTCTTTTTATTACTTCCTGGGTGGATATTCAGGGTACAATCAAATATTTATATACCCGAAAGATCAAGAGAAAACCACTTTCATATATCCATATGGAACTTTTACGTACTGAAGGATGCCTTTTGGTTTATGTAATGCACCTGCCACATTTTAAAGGTTCATGATGGCCATATTTGCAAACATGAATGAAAATTGTATGGAGGTATTTATAGATGATTTTTCTTTCTTTGAAGAGTCTTTTGATCATTATTTTCTCAACTTAGACAAAGTCTTTCAAAGATGTCAGGAGTAATAATTATTTTTAAATTGAGAAAAATGTCACTTCATGGTCCAAGAGGGAATAGTATTAGGCCATAAGATTTCATAAAAAGGGATTGAAGTGGATCGCGCTAAGACAAAAGTAGTTGAAAAATTACTGCCTCCCTCCAACATCAAGGGTATCCGAGCTACCCTTGGTCATGCAAGATTTTACAGACATTTTATTAAAGATTTTTCCCTTATTGTAGAATGCCTAACTCATCTATTAGTTAAATATGTGCCATTTGTTTTTTATGATAACTATCTAAATTCTTTTAACAAGTTAAAAAAGGTACTCATAACAACACCAATTTTGACATCACTGAATTGGTCTCTACCATTCGAGATTATATGTGACATAACTGACAATGCTGTTGGGTGTATACTTGGTCAACAGAAGCAGAAGAGGTTGCATGCTCTCTATTATGCAAGCAAGACATTGACGGGAGAACAATTTAACTACACAACTACTGAGAAACAACTGCTTATGGTTGTATTTGCTTATGAAAAATTTCGTTCCTATTTGTTATGCTCACAGGTTATTGTGTTTACAGACCATGTAGCAATACGTTAGCTTTTTGCTAAAAAGGATGCCAAGGCTAGACATATTCGATGGGTACTCGTACTCCAAGAGTTTAACATTGAAATCAAAGATAAGAATGAAGAAAAAAAGTCGTAGTATATCACTTACTGAGACTCAAAAGGGGACATCATGAAGAGGAAGACGAACTCAAGGAAAATTTTCCAAATGAGACCTTTATGATGGTAGATAATCCTTTATTTCCTTGGTTTACAGATATTGCAAACTACCTTTTAGGTGGTATTCTTCCATCCAATTTGTCATATCAAGAAAGGAAGCATTTCCTATTTCAATGCTTTCGTTATATTATTTAGGATGAACCTGTACTTTATAAGATATATGTCGACATTTTAATTCGCAGGTGCATTCCTAAAGATGAAATGCTTGAGATCTTAACATAATGTCATAACTCACCGTATGTAGGGCATTATGGAGCTAACAAGACTACTGCACAAATCTTAAGGACAAGCAAATATTTAAGTGTAGGGATGTTGATAGTTATATTTTGTATGGTGTTTTAGCATTATATTTTTGATAAGTATTTGAATGTCAATTTAAGTGTTCAGTATGCATTTAGAGTTTAATTAGGCTAGTTTTTATGTTTAAGTGTTTTTATGGGTTAGTTTGAATCTTTGAGCTTAAATTGTGTATTTTTTTGGGCACCTTGATGTGTTTGCTAGTGTTGCAGGGTAAACAGGGATGAATGGGAAGAGTTAAAGAGTTCTAGGGACAAAAAGCACAGGCCACATTCGTGCACACAGGCCACAATCGTAACAAAAGAGGAAGAACCAAAAGCAGCCAGGCCTAAAATTAGAGTGAAAACTTGGTTAGAGATTAATCGATCGAGGAAGGAGACGAAGGAAAAGAGGCACAGAGACCGCTTGACATGACGTACTTCTCGAAACATGTGGTTTCCTGCAGTCGCACCTTTAAGATCCATTCCAAAAGTATATTCTAATTGTTATTTCGATTTTATTGATGCATGGAATTTTGGAGATTGATTAGAAATATTTTTCATAGAGTGTTGATGTTTTCTAAACTCACCTTGGGGTTGATTTATTCTTAAGATTAATAAGATTGTTTTAATTGTGTTTTATTTCGATTTATTGTGATTTAATTCGATTCTTCATAAATAAACAATAAACTAAGAGGGTGATCTGGTAAAAATCATCGATTTAGGTTAACGAGAGTTAGGCAAATGGATAGGTAGAGAATTGAATCAAATTGGTTGAGTCTTATAACGAGAGATCGAGCATAGGTTCGCAGTGGGTTAATAGACATCATTAGAACTAATTAGGTTTTGGACAAGTTGCAGATTAAGAGATCGCAATTTCTATAATTTGAATTAGGGAATATCAATTAGGGTTAAGAATTATAACTCGCGAGAGAGTAATTCTCCCTAGGACCACCTAGGCCCATTAAATCAGAAAATTTCATAATTAGATAGATTTTCTTTAATGTCGAATAAATTCCCCCTTTCTCTTAGTTAGTTACTTCTAGGTTGAAAATTGGGTTATTTGTGTGAGTTGCTCCTGTTGTTCTTTTAGTGATTTAAATTCTCATATTTGATTCTTGATTAGTTTTAATTACTGCAATAGTTGTTTAATTAGGCTTTGTAAACTTAGCTGCCATTAGATTTTAGGGTTAGTTATCTTCTTTGTGGGATAGACACCTTAGGTACTACATGAACGACCCGTGCACTTGCAGTAATTACCAAGGTTAAAAATATTGAAACTTAGAGCATATAACCTTGAGTGAACAGAGTGGGCCCTTCAAAATCCTTCAACTTTTTTCCTATGGAGCTGTGGAGCTAATAAATGATAGGGGAAGCGTTCAAGGTCAACGGGCACCACTGTAATCATATTATGGAGGGACATATCCACAAAAAAGGGAAGTTATCTCTCTCCTATCTTCTACTTTTTAAGGAATTTATGAAGAATGGTCAAGCTAATGACCTTAATTTAGCATGTTTAATTTGTTTTGGCTTGTCTTTTTTTACTTTTTGTTTGATTTATTTATTTATGATTGTGCTTGAATTGAGTTGGATTGATGTTTAATTTGGTTTTTGTTTGAAGTATAGCTTATTTTCTTTTCAAAATTCTTATTGGGGATATCGACTTGATGTTTTTGTAGGTCATGGGATCATGGAGAAGTAAAATTAAGCTTGGAAGAAGGTTTGAAAATGTAAGGATCACCTTTTTCAACGATCGTAGGAATTCCATCCGTTCTTTCACCCACTGTCAAAATTTTCACTCCTCTCTCTAACTCACGAAACACCTCCTCCCACTCTCTAAAATCTTCAATTTTCCTCTAGATTCTTGGTGTTTTCTTCAACTATTTCATTATTCTCCTAATTATTTCATCTTTTCATGCATTAATCATTCAAAATATAAGGATTAGGGTAAGATTTTACACACACTCTCTCTCTAAAACTTGAATTTCACTCTTTTCTGTCATTTTTGTTGACTTTCCTCTTACAATGGCATCAAGGAAGATAATGGATCATAAACCAACTGGCAAAATCTGCCATCAAGTTTTTAGTAAAGGCAAGAGTGTTTTAGCAGTGACTTACCGTTCTCCTTTCCTAATTTACTCAGAAGAAGGTACGCCATTCTATGACTTTAGGGCTAGATCATTAATCACTCCTAGGTATTTTGATTTCGAAGTATTAGAAAACATTAGAATGAGACTGAAGATTAAACGACTAGTTGCAAATATAGGTTGGAATAGGTTCATTCGGTGTGACATGCTTATTCATCCTATGATGACACTGAGTTTTTCACTACTGTCTGATATACCCCTAAAATGGACATCTTTTGGTTTAGATTGCTCGATATTGTTTACAAATTAGATAATAATATCATGCTTCATATTTTCGATTTGGAAAATATAAAAATTTTAGATGATCACATTGATTTTGATGTGGGGTCTTATTGGAAAACTCTAATGGGGGAAGACAATTTTAACTCACACAATGCACCAAATGCTTTAATCCGCAGTGCTGAACATTTGTTCCTACATAAACTCATATGTTTAACTTTGTTCAATAAAACTAAAAGTAGAAAATATTCGGCTAAAGAACTTTTCTTTTTATAGTGCTTAGATCAGAAAGTTAAAATCAAGATACTCTTCAGAATTTTTTGATCCTTAGTAAGTGTTGTCAATAAAAAGAGTTCATATTTTAGATTGGGGCATGCTGTTACTGTTTTAACTCGTTTTTATAAACTTAACGTGGAATATGTGTGTATAATGCCACACGATATTTTTGACTTATTTTCTTTAAGGTGATATGAGATTGTGGAAGTCTAGTATATGGAACTTTATAATCCTCAGACATGTGCTACAGTAAGGAATAGGAGGGGCCAAAATATAGACACAAACCATCCCTCCACATCCTGATCAGCTCCAGAGCCAGAGGAGAAAGTAGTAGAAATATAACACAGTACACCAGTGGAGGTCGACCAATATCAACAAATTCTTGACCAAATATAACAGATGACATCCCAATTAAATGAACTTTAAACCCAAATGTGGTAAATCTATAAGGAGCAGCGTAGCTTAAAGAGGAGGTTCCTCAAATTCTGTCGAAGGAATGATTTTGAAGCTCCTTCACCAACACTGTTGCCACCATCATCTGCATAATATTTTCTTACCCTTTTTACTTTTAATTTTATTGTTTCTCTTGTTTGTTTTTTATTTTATTTCATGTTTGTTTGGCTTCATGTTATTTCTTTTGTTTAGTTCAAGTTCATATTTTGTTTGTTTTCATGTCATTTGTGTGTTTTAGTTTCTTTTGTATGGTTTGAGATCATTTTCCTATATTTTTTGGTTGATTTGTCACATTGAGGACAATGTGAACCTTAAGTATGGGAAGGTGACTTTGACTTTCATAATTGCATTGTTTGTATTTTGTTAAATAGGACGCATGATAAGGCGTATCATGTGTTTTGTGTTAGCAATGGAACTGTACTTGAATCACTTTGATAAATATTGCCATGCGATTCTATCATGCTAGCTGGAATTAGATTAAATGTATGCTTAAACTCGGATTAGGATACTTGAGTAGAAAGTGAATCATATAGTGTGGTGAAAAATAGTTAGTTACATAAGCCTAGTCACAAATCGACATTTGAACAATGTGGTGGTGTAGAGATGCATAATGAGTTTACATTTGAGGTAAAGTGAGGATTGAGCCATATGACTCTATCCATAGTCATTCTTTTCTTTGTTGAGTGTTACTTCTTTAGGTTACTACCTTCAGAACTTGCTTTGAATCGGTTTGAGTCTACTCGATGCATACTTAATAGAGGTGATTTAGATCCTTTTTCTTATTTTAGCCCTTGGCTTAAATGACCTACCCTTTACATTATCCATTGCTACTCCCATTGAGCCTTAACCTTTTATTTCTTGAAAACACTAGAAAATTTTCAATTTTAAACCTTATTAACCTACCCATTCACAAGCTTAGTAGAGTATTAAATAATACATTAGTTAGGATCATTGTGAAATTTTTGTTACTGAGATGAGTTGAGTATATTTCTGCCTATGGATTACAATGTATTTAGTGATATTTCGATTCATAGTTCTTCCATGTATTTAGAAAAAGAGAGAGAGAAAAAAAGAACAGAAAAAGGAAGAACAACTGAGTAGCATCAATAAGTGTAGAATAACGGTTATATTTGTATACCTAATAAACATGTTTTGTTATTCCATTTTATCTACTTTTTACATTACTAATGCTTGTGTTTAACCCTTTTTCTCTCTTTACCACCTTAACCCTTACCACTTTACAACCCTAAACAAGTCCTTTTGGCAAAGAAGATAAGGAGTTTCTTTATTCAATTTTTTGTCAATTTTACTTCTTCTTTAGTGTTAATGTGCTATTTCCCTAATCTTGATGATAATCCTTAAGTTCAATCCTTCCTCAAAGCTAGAAACTTATGCTCTTCAATCAAGGATGGTGCTTTTAGAAGGGTTTCATCCTCCCTTCATGATGAATTATTCTTTAATAGTCCAAAAATCTTGAGTTTAATGAAGCCTCGCATTATGACTCGGATTATAATTCCCACAACTATGGGAATTGTCATGATTCCCACGATCATGGGAATTGGTAACAGATGGTCTCCTAGTCTCTTTATACAAGAAAACACATACCAATTGCTTAGAAAAACATAGACTAATGCACAATTATCAACATCACCACACTTCAATCTTTTCTTATCCTCAAACAAAATAAATACAGCCAGTAAATTTTATCACTTCATTTTCACAAAGAACAAAGCATACAATCACTCAAATTTAAACCAACTCAAATATCAAGTTAATACATATATCATGGTTACTTTTTCATTGCTGTACATAAGCAAACTCAACAATTGGCACCATCACACAAAGATAAGTAAAGATGCAAATTGAATCTTCCTCACAGTTTCCACTCATTTCTCTCAAATGATTAATGGTTAATGTTTCGCATAAACTTCTTAAAGGAAACTACACTATAATAGGCTTGCTAATACACCAATTCTCCTATACAATGATTGCATGCATAAATAGATCAAAAGGACTTTTTTAGGGTTATAATATGGTAAGGGTTAAGGTGGGTAAAAAGGGAAAAGGGTTAAGCACAAGAATTCGTAAAACAAAAAGCAGATAAGACAGGATGGCATAACATAACTTCGAGATATATAAATATAACTAATATTTTGTAAAGCCCGGCCTCTACCGCCATCACTCCAGGTATTGCCCCCTCTGGTACTCGAACTCGAGACCTCAGGGTTTTGTTCCGCTTTAAGCGGACGCCTCTTACCATTGAGCCCTTTTTAATGTAGAGCCCGGCCTCTACCGCCATCACTCCAGGTATTGTCCCCTCTGGTACTCGAACTCGAGACCTC
>JANZXR010000068.1:0-20492 GCA_027575705.1 Erythroxylum echinodendron | reverse complement strand
ATGATGTAAAATGTTTTGTATAAAAGAAAAAGAGGGCCCACATTTATGATCATTGATAAGAGTTTTAAATTAAAAAAAAAATATACCGAGTTTTTAAATGGTAAGTGATGTGACATGCCATTCTCGCGGGACACGGATTCGGGTATCACCATCAATATTGGGTTCGGATCCAGCGGGGGTGGGGTGTTACACATAAAGTAGCATAAGTAGCCAAAAAAATGCCCAGGACATAAGCTATAACAAGTCCCTGATAGCAACCAATATACTCCAACAAAAAAGAAATTAACTTCACTCTAACCAATTAATAAAACAATAGCTATAAGAATAAAATAAAATCATATAGTCATTATTGAAAGAGAGAGAAAATAATTATGATTCATCAAATTGAACTCCGTACAACAGGTAGGATTCAATTATGAGTAATATATGGAATTTATAAAATGGTCATCCTAGTAGCCTATTCACTTCTAATCAGTCTCTTCCTAATATTGTAACGTATTTAATTTATGAAATGGTCACCCCTACTTGTTGAATGATTACATTAAGCTTCTTTAATAAATGAGAAGTTAAATATGTGAAGTATAGGAGCTTTGTTAAGCTTTGTAACCTTTAATATGTACTACTAGACCTTTCATAATAAACTCTTTAAATCCACTAGCAATGATAAGATAAATTTTAAATTTAAATATCAATAACTTGTATGAAGGAGTATTTTAAACATATGGAATTTCAAAATAAGCTTAACTTAATGGGAAGTTACCTAGCTAATCTAAGTTTACCATAAATTTCTCTAGTTTCTTTCTTTTGAACTAATCCCCATTCTACTTATAGGTTTAGGTAGGTGAAGAAGTGACCCTAAAATGTTAAGGCAGTGACCTTTAATTGAGAGGTACAAAAAATGATCTTATCAGTAATTTGTATACTGTTCAATCTCTTTCCTTCTACCTAATGTGAGCTTATAATTCAGTTAAAATTGCTCAAAAGTAAATAGGGATTTTGGTTATTGGCACGAATATTCTTGATATCATTCCACAACATGCTCCTATAAAAGCTAATCTAGTTACATATTGATCTACTGAATCTGCTAGCATATTGAGTCAATTGTGGTAAGTAATTAATACTAGAATAAATCCAGAATATCAATCTCATATAAACTAAATCACTATTTCTATTAATCTTAGTTAAAAATAAACTAAATAAATTGGATGATTATTAAAGATAATGAAATCATTAAAATAACAAAACTAATGCAAATAAACTGTTGAAGGACAATTCAAAATATTAAATGTTAGGGATTCAAAGTTTACCTAAATAAAATTCTAATTTTTATACAAGATTAATTATCTAGGTTGTAATAATAATTTTGTCTTGAAGTGAATAGATATATCTAATTATTTAATTACTAACTCTCGATATGCAATTTAACTTATTTAAATTCATTTAAGTATGGAATACTTTCAATATCTAAAGCTAAATTGTTTATTCGCTTAGTGCACGTATCAATTCCACTTCTTAGTCATTCATACAATCTCTAATATTGTATAAATGAGAGCCAAGAATAAACTAATTAAAGCTTAAAAGAATAAATTTAATAATAAAATAATCATATTATGCATTAATAATTGAAATATTGTTAAAATCTATATCACTAACCCTAACTAGGGTTTCCAGTCATTAAACATAACAAAAACTAAACATAAATAAATAAATCTCAATTTAAAGGAAAGAATAGAAGAAAAGTTTGATGAGAAACTGTCAAGAGCTCCTCTAATCTTGCTTTAAATCCTCCTTCAATGTTAAGAATGAATGAAACTAAGGAAAAAAAATGCAAGATGGCTCTCAAACATCTTTCAAAAGTATTTTAGGTGAAACTTAATACAAGTATTTATATTTAGGGTTATTAGTATAGAGTTATAAAATGCTTAAACTTGAGAATTAACATATCCTTGAAGTTTATGTGTGAGAACTGGTAACAAACTAGTATTAATATTGATTCCAATCTTGCTACGAGACTTTTAAATATCATAAATTACTGTGTAACCAGCACTTCACACCAAATTATAACTAGTTTCATTTTTGTTCTGTAATATGTATCACAAATTAGTGTGTAACCAGCACTTGTTTCTTTTTGCTTCTCAACCTCCCTAAACTTTGTGAAAGATAGATGCTTATCTCCTTGGTAAGTATGACACATGTTATGCTCTTTTCTACCAACTTCTTTTTTTATATCTTTAAACTAGAAATAACATGCAATATCCTTTTCAAAGTTATTGTCCACCGTCTTATCTTCTTAATGACTTCAAAATCTCTTCAATTGGAAATTTATGAAGAAAGTTGTAGTCAATTTTTGTATTTTATCCTTAAGATCATCACCAATGTGATAATGAACCAAACATAGGAAAACATTATATAATCCATGTAAACACCTATAATCGTACCAAATATAAAGTAAATTAACCCCAAATATCATATTAAATATAGAACTAACAAATTCTCAAATATTTAAGTTATTTCTTGTCCTCAAGCAATCAATAACAAATATTTGAGGTGGTACTCGTCAATTTTCAATGACCTTTCTCTTTCTTGATTAAGCTCAATGTTTTGATTATTGATAGGGCTTTGATGAGCATACGAATTTGGTTGTGGATGATGTTGAGGAAGTTAGTGATTGTTAGTTCTCTTTTCTATTGATATATACAATAGTATATTTTTGTATTAACATTATGCCTTATTATTTCTTCAATATCTAAATTTGTATATAACACACTATTGTTGTTTCATTTAGGAGTGGGCTAGCAACAGTTGGTTCATTAGGGTGATGCCAAATAGTCCTGCTAAAGTAGGTGAGGGAGCTATAGGCATTTGTTGAGGTCATTATATTTTGGCAGAATGACATTTGATAAGGTAATTCTTTCACCATGCGGGATATTTGGTTAATGTGGCTGATAATCTTAGGTATGAGGGTGGTTTTGTAGATTAAATAAAATTTGATCCTGACTTACTCAGCTACTGTGAATTGCTTCATATATGTAAGAATAGTGGGTATAACAATGTCAAAAAGATTTTTTATCTTAGGCTTGGTTTTGAACTGTCTAATGGTTTGAGTGTTGTAAAAGATAATGCTAGTGTCTTAGATATGATTAGTGAGATGATGGTTACTAGTGCAATTGATATTTATACTGAACATGGTATAGATAAACCTGTTAAAATGCTTAAGGATGAGCTTAATGTGCTTAATCAGGATAATGTAGTTAAAGATAATGGTCATGATGTTAATAATGTAGGGTTTGGAGGTAATGTTGATAATGCTAATGAAAATGTAGAGAATGTAGAAAATTTAGATGATGTCTCAAATGTTGATGATGGATATGCTGGAGATGATGCAAATATGGGGGATGAAGAGGATGAAGAGGATGGAGATGAAGATGAAGATGAAGATGAAGATGATGAAAATGATGGAGATCATAGAGACCATGAAGATGATGCAGGTGATTAAGATGATGTGGATGATGAAAATGATGAAGATGAAGTAGTTTTTATGAATATTATGACAATGATGAGTATGGGGAACTTATTAGTGATGTAGATGATATGGTAGATGATGCGACTAGGAGAAAATAAAATACCCTGTTTATGATGAAAATGTTGTTGAGCCTTACATTGAATTAGGGATGATTTTTCTTAATCATTTGTAATTTAAGCGTGCAGTTAGTTTTTGTCCATTAAAACAAAGAGGGCTATCATGTTTGCCAAAATAAACCCAATTTTGTCCAAGATAAATGCAAGACAAAGAATTGCCCTTGGTATATATATGGAGCATTTGATAGGAAGTTGCAGTTTACGAAATTTAGGGACACTCATGACTGTAATAAGGTTTATATAAATCCTATGATGAATATCAACATCTTATCTAACTTGTTGATGGATAAGCTTAAAAGGGAGCCATTTTTGAAGAATGATGATATCAGATTTTATGTTAAGGATTGTTTTGGTTTTGATGTGTCTATGAGTATAGTGAGAAGAGCAAAGAAAAAAATATTAAATAGTGTTGTGATCAACATTGAAGAGGAGTTTGGGAACCTTTGTTCTTATGATAAAGTCAATAGGCAGATCAACCCAGGTAGCATAATTAAAATGGTAGTGTCTCGACCAATTCCAACATCTCCCCCTATTTTTTAAAGGAATGTACATATGTTTAGAAGCTATTAAACGTGGGTTTAGGCATAGGTGCAAGCATTATCTTGGCCTAGATGGATGTTGGTTTAAGAGCATAACTAAGGTAAACTTCTATGTGCTGTGGGAAGGGATAGAAACAATCAAATGTTTCTTGTTGCTTGGGCTATAGTTGAAGTTGAGAATACTGTCACCTAGAAGTAGTTTATTGAAAGACTACAAGAAGATTTACCTCACTTGGGCTCTGGAATTGGTTGGACTATAATGATAGACCAACAAAAAGTAAAAGTTTCAAATCATATTGTTTTTACTTTTATGTTTCTATTATTTATGTTCCTAATATAACTGTGATGAAATAAACTGAAATGTTTATGAGTTTGTCTACTTAAATGGTTATGTTTTTCCTTATAGGGATTTAATAGAGTTATTGCAGATTTATGTCCAGATGCTAAACACAGATTTTGTGCTCGACATGTTTATATGAATTGGCGAGGAAGAGTACATAAAAGGGAAGAGATGAAGGACCACTTTTGGAAAAATTGCAAAATCCTATACAATAAGGGAATTTGAAGAAAATCTGGAAAAGCTAAGAGTCAAGAAGGAAAGGACAGTAGAAGATATTGAGAGTTATGCACCAGTTCAACAATGGTGCAGGGCAATCCAAAGGGAAGATTCTATGATTAAGTTAGTTGATAATAACTTATGTGAGGCATTCAATAAGACTCTAGTTGATGCAAGAAAATTGTCAATTTTAGGGTTGTTTGAGAACATTAGAAAGGAAATGATGAAAAGAATTGCGAGAAAAAGAAAAGAGGTTGCCAAGTGGAAAGGAAATTTATGGTCAAGAATATGGGAATCTATTGATAAGAGAGCCAACATTGCTCAACATTGCTCAGTACATCATAATGGAGAAGAAGGGCATAAGATTGATCATGGTGTGAACAGATATGTGGTGAGGCTTCAGGACAAAATATGCTTTTGTAGGAGATACACCCTCTCTGACATTCCTTATGCACAAGTCATATGTGCTATCAGAGATAAAAGGGTTGATATTGAAGAGTAAACTTCAAGTTGGTTATGGAAGAGTGAATATGTCAAAGCATATGGAAAGGTCATTCAACCAATGCCTGGCATGAAAGACTGACCTATTAGTAATGAAGAAAATGTTAAGCCACCATAATTCGAACAAGGACCTGGTAAGCCCAAAACAGCTAGAAAAAAAGGCCTTGATAAGCCTCAAAAGCCTACAAAAGTGAAAAAAATGATAAATTTTGACTACATGTCTAAAAGGGGCATGATCATGACATGTTGCCAATGTTATAACTAAGAAAACAACAAAAGAGGTTGTCCTTGGAATGGCATAGAGGTAATTTGTAAGTTGTTTTGTCTATTGCTTTGGTACAACTAAGATACTCTTTTAAAGTAGTGGAAATCTGATAGTTTTTTTCCTTTTCACTATTATCAATATCAGATTCCATCCTAGTTTCAAAATCCCTATGGAGACCAATCAACTCATTTCTCTATGGAACAAAACAGAACCAACTCACAGCTAACTTGAGAAAACATCTCCATAGTTGAAACCAACACAGAAATCCCAACAAATGCCTCTACGTCTGCATCTAACAATGCTCAAAAGGGAAAGAAAGGCAAAAGATGAGCAAATGCCTCTACTTCTACCTCTGCAACTGTGTCTATATATAACTGTTACAAGTACCGCCAATACCTCAATTACTACTCCTCAATTGTTCTCCCAACACCTGGAGGTGCTCAAAAAATAGCAAATATTTCTACATCTTCAAAGGCCACCACTAAAAGACCACCAAAAGGAAAAAAGGGCCTGGTTGTGGTGTTGCAGATGATAAAAACAAAATAAGGATGTTTGTTGTTGGCAGATCTAGCCCAAATTCTCAAACAAAAATTTTAGGAAGAAAGTCTGTCACGTACTCTTCTCTTCAACATGAAGCAAATAGCAAGTTCAAAAAATAGATGGAAGGAATAAGGATATACATAAATACAATAATAGGGTTGCAGATGCTAAATGTAAGTGATACAACTGTAAAATTTAAATGTTTATCCCATCTTTCCAAACATTAATTAAGTGATATGACTGAAGTTAAAATTGTTTGCATTTTATCTATTCCCTAGAAGGCAAAGTCAGAGACCAATAAACCCCTAGGGAAAAATCAAAAAAGAGCAAGCAAGCTATTACTAGGCTTGTGAATCAAAGTCAAGAAAGTCAAACTGCATCTTCAAAAGGAAAGGAGAAAATGTAAATGAAACTGTGTTCGTTAGTGTTTTATGTAGTGAACAATGGATGATACTTATATCCATCAATTTTGTGAGATTTGTGTACTGAACAACGGTTAATAGGTTGGATATCTATCAAATGTTATTATTGTAAGGACCTTGTTGGCATTTACATGTTATTATATGAATGAATGCAATGACAAGCAATTTTAGTCAGAATTGCTTTTTCTTTTCTTTTAGGGTTTTTTTTCCTTTTTTTTGAGAAGTTCATGAATGCTAAATGATAAAATTGAATTTTTATATGTATGC
The DNA here is from genome assembly GCA_027575705.1 of Erythroxylum echinodendron. Taxonomy (NCBI): domain Eukaryota; kingdom Viridiplantae; phylum Streptophyta; class Magnoliopsida; order Malpighiales; family Erythroxylaceae; genus Erythroxylum; species Erythroxylum echinodendron. Next base: position 13,763 of record JANZXR010000068.1, on the reverse strand, counting down.
CATAAAACAGCTTTGTAAGCTTAATTGCATTTAGACTCTGTAAAGGAGATCAGCATATCTTTTTATATAAAAAGGTAGACTTATGAAGTAAGGAAAAAAGGTATAATCTAGTTGATTTGAACGAGCTTATGTGAAGATAACCATTACTTGAAACATCATCCACAAAAATTCATCTGTTAGTATCAAGATAACACCAAAAAAACTCCCTTCTAATCTTTAAAAATCGATAGGATACAGAAAATGTACATTGTTAATACAAAGAGTAACTAAGTGAACAATTAACCCCATAATTTTAGAACACATAATCTATAAAATATAAATCCTTAATGTCACAATCATAACATGGTTTCACATGTTGAAGCATAAAACAATTACAGTCTCCACTCCACCCAAATCCCAACTTACCCAACATTTTGCTCAATGAAAATCAGATCGAAAAAAGGAATGAACAATATCGGGTAAGCTCAATTGCATATAGAAACTGTTCTAATACATAAAACCATTTGTAAGTAAGGCTTTAAACATACAACTATTGCCTGAATTGTCTTCACTATTTAGGCTAACAAACAAAAGTGAAACTAGTAAACGAAAGCTTAAACAAGCTAAAAGGTTTCCACACTTTACTGAATAGTTTTCATTACTACTCCTCATGGCTTGTCACTCATTCTACAACTTCAAGTTTTGTGCAATCATTTCAGCTTCCAAAATATCTACTACATTTTCTCTTAACTCTGCCACTTCAGCCTTCAATAGATTAGTTTGATGGTATAACACACTTTAAAATAATATGTCTTACTCTTGGAGAAAATCTTTGATCATAACATTCATGAAATCCACAAACATTTTTACTCTAATACAAAAAAAAAGTAATTTGTTAATGAAAATATGAACTCATTTATATAAAAACAACATCAAAATGTACCAAAATTATTGAAAAATTTGACAACCAAAAAACCTTCTTCTTGGATTTTCATCAGTCCAAGAAGTTCATCTAGGTGCTTTTAAGTTACAGTAATATGTTTAGCCTCTCTGTCATAGTCCCATTCAATTGGGTAAGTTGAAGAAATCAATTTATATGACCTTGAATTAAGCTTAGAACGTGTTCCTCTACTATCAAAGATGAAATTTTCGAAAATTTCCACTGAACCCTTCATTACAATCAAGAAAACAAATTGAATCCTTTAATCGACCTTATTACCTTGAAGAACTACTAGTTGAGCTCTTTCTTAAATATTCCTAGCTGATGTCTTGGAAAATGTAGTACAATCCTTTAATCTACCTTTTCATCTAATAGGTAACTTACAATTTTGTAATCTTGATTATGCAGCCAGTGATAGTTAAATGATGTCTAAGGAACTGAATTGTATGCTGCTAAGAGTATGCATCTCTTGCTTGAATGTCATACTCTATCTTAAAATAAGCAAAAAGAGAATAAAAAAGCATGGATAAGGACCAAGGAAGCTATACCAGGTGACATAAATATGTTGACAGGGGAAGCTGCTTCACCGTAGAAAATACTGAAGAATGGTGAGCATGGAACTGAATTGCTAATGTAAAGAAATAATTTATACACATTATCAAATAGATGGGGAAGAGAAGACTTGATCATATCCTACATACAATGTTGCCTTCCTTTCTTGTTTTTTGATTGGCTAATTAGCATGAAAAAAATGGAAAGGACATTTCATGTCAAAAGACGTACCTTAAAACAAGCAAAAAGAAAAAAAACATGGATAAGCACAAAGGACGTTATACCAAGTGACATAAATCTATTAACAGGGGAAGCTGCTTTAACTGAAAATACTGAAGAATGGCAAACATGAAACTAAATAGCTAATGTAAAGAAATAATTTATACACATTGTCAAGTAGATAGGGAAGAGAAGAGTTTATCATATCCTACATACAATGTTGCCTTTCTTTCTTGGTTTTTTATTGGCTAATTATCATAACAAATTTGGAAAGGACGTTTCATGTCAAAATGTGCAGATGAAAATGAAAACAATTCTATTCTACATGTTATTCAGCCTTATAATCAAACTCATTTAACGAAGATAAAGGAATTTACGTAAATTACATTGTTAAGGAAACTTTCCATCAAAAGGTGAAAGGGATAATGTGAAAATTCAAACACCAAAAGTTTCCAATTCAGCAGCTAATGTTTAACACAAAGTCAAAATGGTGAAATGCAAACCCTGAAGTCAAAGTGAGAAATTGAAGCATAGCACGTGATACATAACAGATTCATACTCAAGGAGTAAACATATGGTTTTACTATAAAGTTAACAGGAATCAAAATAGTAAAATTTGAAGGGAACATGAGCTATTACCGACTTGAGGCTTCAATAAGAACATAAGTACATCACTACCTTCCACTACCTGTTACAAATCCAATTATAAACAAGAAAATTTTGGGAGGGAACAAGAGGCAAAATGGGCACATGTATTGTATGTAAATGGACGATGTGAAATGATATTTACCTTGACCATATGAAGATCAGTTCTCTACTTCTTATTCATCCTTATTAAGATTTCAAACTCAATTATGTTTCAAAGCTCCAAAAATTTCCAAATACCCAAGCACCCATTCACCTCTAACTTTTAAGGAGAAAGCTCACACTACATAGAAAGCTCATACTACTAGAAAGTGGATCGGTGATGATGTATGAAGGGATTGGAATGATCGACAGTGATGATGCATGAAAGAGGCAAGATGCTAGATCAGACAAGATTTGGATAATTTTTCGAGAGAGAGAGAGAAAGGGTGAAATAACAAGGATAAGAGTTAATTTAGGCTTTCTGCTATAAAATTTAAATGATTTTATTTATGTCCTTGTTTTCTAAAAGTCCACGTAAGCCACATGAGTTTTTAACGTGGCATCTAAAACTAACTGGCTTATCAATCACAACGCGTGTATGACATTTCCTAATTTTCGTCCAAAAAAGCCTAAAATTGAGCAAACTCATAAATGTTTAGACTTTTATTGAACAACTTAAAATGTTTGATCTTAAATTGATCAAATGCTAAAAAACTTAACCTCAATTTGGGCTTTTAGCCCCCTTTTCACTCCAAAGAATTAAATTAATTTTTGTTATCTTAGAAGTTTACAAGAAAATCATGAATGATTTGAAGTAATGAAACGTTTTTAAAAAGCAAGTTAACTTGATTCAAAAGATCAAGAAACAAGAACAATTACAAGGGCATACCTTCGCAGTACAAAGACAAAGTATTTGTATAATGTGGATGATCATGCAATAAATAATATAAGGTATAATATACCAAATCAATTCATTAGTTGAAATGTCACAAATTTCTAACAAATGTGTGATAATGTGCTCTCATAATATGTAAGTTGCATGAGACATTAAACAAGTATAAGAACTGCAAAATCATTTTCTTTATGACCAATTAACTTTGTTATGTGAATAGAAAATAATAGATAAACACACAGACGATAAGTTGATATTAAAAATCACAATCGATCAAATATAAGAAATGATTTACCTAGATTCGATAAAAAAAATTGAAATAAGAGAAAATTATTAGAAGAAATTCAATAAGTCTTATTCTATGAAGATTCTGCAAGTTCTTTTATCCTAAAGTTCATAAGTGATTTTTATTGAATTGTTCAATGGTACAAGTATGTTTTGATCCTATCATTTCACCTACATTTAAATTTCCTAAACAAATGAGAATACAGGTGGGGAGGTATGGTTACTATCTGCCAAAGAAGAACAAATTCACCAGATGGCACATAATATTAGACAACATTCCAGAAGCAGAGAAAAATGGGGATGCCTCAACATGCTAAACATTCTTCAAAGTTGTATACTACGAATAATCAGTGACACCATCTCTACAAAGATGCGCACACGTAAGCTGCTCTTTTTTGAATCTTCTACCTCAGTATGCTTGTTAAGTGAAAACTTGTTTGCTGTACACAGACTCTGCAATATCACAATAAGGCCGCTAAACCCACAGTATCCCCATCATCAGTTCTTGTTTCTGGAGCAACAACCGAGTCCGAGTCCCGCGGCCTTGCTGAAAGTAGAATAAAACTTGTGATCACATTTCTTTTTCAAGGACTATCTCCAAAATAATATAACCTCATACTACAAAACATACTGCCTAGTATATCTCCTATTCTTCCTCTTGAAACTATATTAGAAAGCAGATTGCTCAACATAAAAGCAATAAAGTGATACGAACAAGAGCCTAGATGCTCCTGGAAGGACTAGAGGGATAAATAGATTGGGCAATTATACTGCGTCCAGAGGGCTCACTTGTGACATTTGTTATTATATTTACACTTTTCTGAGCAGCGAGTGCCTTCAACTGGTTGCCAGTAGCTAACAAAAGCAAGCTTCTCATATGTTGTTTTTGTTCCTTTGGACTAGATGTCTTTCCTAAAGCTTCTTCGAAAGCAGCCAAATCTTGGGGTGTAATACAAGGGAGAGAGAGTAGAACCTGAGAGATAAAGACATTCTAGAGTCGGTTATTTGGAAACTTGAATCAAATGAAAATTTTCGTTCAAACCTAGTTTGCACAAAAACTTGATTAACTCCATGGCATAAGAATTTACCTGTCTTGGGGCCAGATCTCTGTCACAAAGATACATGAAGATTTCTCGACAGAGACCAACCAGATCTGAACTGATAAAAGCATTTGACTCGAGTGCCAAACCCTTGATAATTGCTGAGAAGAGATCTTTAGAAACAAAATGACAGAGTTGAATATGATTTGTTGTTATTGCCAAAAGAACCACAGTGGAGCAGAAGGAAGAAACTTTTGTGACAGCTTCACCATCCGTCCATGTGAAGGCTTCTAAACAAATCTGTAAAACTGGAAGAGCCAAGCTTTGGTGCTTCAAAATATATCTGCGTACCAATTAAACTGAAAAATGTTACACCTCAAAATGAAGAGCAACTACAAACATTTCCAGATATTAACAGGCATTGCTAATTTATTGTACGCATACCCAACCATAGACTTTGATGCAAATGAATCCAAATCCTTTAAGGAACCAATGTCCATGCGGTTCGCATGCCCCGATTGTTCTAGAGAAGGAAGTCCAGTATTCAATGCTGGCGAAGCTATTGTTGAGAGGAGTAAACATAGCTCACGAGTTAGATCTCGAAGCAGTCTCTCTTCCATTACTTCCACCTTCAAATCTGATCCCACAAGAATGCCATTTAAATCTGGAACCTTTGCCTTACCTTCGTACAGAAGACTGGACCAAGAGAAGCTAAGAGCTTGGTGCACATGCAAGAACAACGGAGAAAGGAGCTTTTCCAGCCAAGTGTCCCACATTTCCGGTGGACAAGATTTTACCAAATGTATCAGAATTGAATGAACAAGCTGTTTTATGTGCCTGAAGTCCATCGACTGTATGTTTTCCATAAGTGCCATGCTAACAGACTGACTATCTAGACATTTAAAAAATGAATCCCCAATAGTTGTAGAGAGACCTAAGACATTGTACCTAGAATTATGGAATATGCATGAGGATTATGCTCAAGATGACAAGTAACAATAGCCATTGCATTAAAGGACAAGCTTGTAACCATCAAACCAGCTGCAAGCACACATACAAGTATATATACAGAGAGATGTAAGAAACATGACTAATTAACAGAAAAGGAAATTATTTTACAGCAATGATATCCATTTTGAAAGCTTCACTTCACAAAAGCACATGATTTCAGAATCCCTGTGGAAAGAGGAATTCAGCTAATATATTTCATCTATGACAAGCAAGTTAGACCAACCAAAATAATAAAGAGAATTAATAGAGGCTCCAGAATAATAACAGCTGTATCCTTGGTCAACATCAGTTTTCCTCTCATAGCAATAATTCCAAGGAAAAGAATACGATAAATAACATTAGAAAATTCACATCATAAAGTTAAAATCAGTGCAGAAGCAGCCATACTTACCCACTGTCTCGAAGACCTTTTAACCAATTTCGAATATCAGATTCACTTGTTTCTACTTGCCCTTCCTTAGTCAAGTCAATTTGAGATCCATCTGCGAAAGTTAAACCACTCTTTGACATTTTAGGATTTCCTTCCCCAAGAAAGCTATATCGCTCAACATCACTCATGGTCATAGCAGCTTTAAACTCGGTCGGAATTGCTTGCATTACGGTTGGAGACCATAGTGAATGTATAGAACGGAGCAACTGAAAATTCACATGCAACTGTCAGCTTTGAACTACTTATTACTTTCAAAGCATAATACTGAGAAATAATACTACCAAAAGTACATACTTTCAGCAGAGGAGGCAGCATCCAGGACAAATGAGAAGCCATTGGATGCAAAGTACTTTCTGTAAAGCTGTGCTGTAGATTCATATTGCTCCTCTTAACTCCACTTCTCTTGAGCGCCTTCTCAAAGAATGTCACAATGTGAAAAAGGGACCACATAAATGTTGTGTCAGAGAACAAATGAACAACACCAAAAGGTTCGGACAAATATTTAGTCTGCCACCCTGGCTGTGTCCACTGTTGACTCAAAGGTTCAAGCAACCAGGCCAACACTTCTTGCTGTTGTTGAATCCTGCATCCAATTAAGGAACTTGCGAGTATTGAATTTGGGTACTTCATAGAGATGAAAACAAAAATTCATATGGTCATTATAAGCAAGAAATTACCCAGCAGTGGAAGCCATAACAAGAAATGCTTCACCAAGAATATTATGTTCACTCCGACGTAAACAACCTTCCCTTTGCATATAAGCCATGGTGTCAGCTATACCCTACATTGAAACAGCAAGGAAATGTCAACTTCAGTTATTCCTATGCTTTTAGGAACTTTATTTGTGCAAGTGCGAAATGATCTGGACCATTGGTTGGATAAAAATTATAATTACATGCATTAATCAATAAAAGAAACATATGTTGCTATTAACCAATTAAAAGAAAATGCTACGATTTCCAAGGAATGTTATTCAGTCTCTTTCTATGGACTGTGAATGTGGGCTGCAAACCACAACAAAGCATAAGTGTTTAGTAGCTTAAGTACTCGTCTGCAAGAGTTCATTAAATGTCAAAGGATATGCCAAAAGACTTTTTATCTCTTTCAGTTTAATGGAATAAATTCCAACATAGAAAATTTGCTCCATCTTTATCCCCTGATAGCTACAAAGTAAATTCATTCACCAGTTAGTCAATGCTTGATCTGATTTTGTCAGCCAAGTGGAACAGAAATATAAACAAGAGAAGATGGACAGGTCACCTTCATGTGAGGCAGAATACTTTTATCAGCAGCTTTGGCTATTCGAATAAACGATGTACATATATGCAACCTTGCAAGCCTTGCACTACTTGTTGAAGGATCCTGCCCAAATACAAGCATCATGTCTATTCTGGTCCATTAGAAGAAATGTTAGCTGTGGGTGTAAAAAGCAGTTCAACATTAATTAAAACCTCTACAACGAAGGGAAGTGAAGTCAAGAGCTCAAATAGTTTGTTGATAACATTGCCAACTGCTTCTGGGAAGTACTTCAAAAAGGGACCCAATGCATCTAAAAAGTGCCCAAGGACTTCCACAAGAGCTGGCTCAGTCCATTTCAAAGACAGAAGTTGCTGAAGTAAACCTTCAATTGGGAAAATCAGAGTTATTTTTAGTATGTTGTCACGTTAGGACCTAAAAGTTCAATTAACATAAAACTATATATAAAATGTTGCTAAAGAAACCTTCAAATATCCTGCATAGTGCAATATGAACTTCAGAACTACCCCCAGCAAATTCACTTGATCCATCAAAAATGGCATTCACGACATTTTCAAGAGCTACTTGCATGCTTTCCATCACAGCCAAGTCCTGAAAGTTTGAACAGATATATCTTCATCATAGAAAAACATCTAATGAAACACAGTGAAGCTTGTATTGCAAGTGTACCAAGCATTCAAATTTTGCAAGCCATAGATATGAGCAAATTTGATGAGAAGATTTCGTAATGGCACCTTAACTGGTGTTGGAGAAGTCAATAGGCTCTGGATGACCGATAGAATTCTTTCAGAAACTTTAGCAGCAGCTATAAGGGGCTTAAATGAAGCAATAAACCTTATGAGCTCAGACTGCATTAAAAGGTATTGCACGGAAAAAAAAGAGTTAATTAGAAGATAAAGAAAGAAAGAGGGACAGAGAAACCATACAACCTTGCAACAAAAGTAACAAGTGGAGACAAATATTAAATTACCACAGAGAGCCCCAGCTGAACCACTAGAAAACAATCAACAAAATAAGGAATTCTCTTAATCCATAGAGAAGAAGAAAAACAAAGTTTACTGTCAAATATAGTATTGTTCTAAGCCATAGAGAAGTAGAAAAAGTTTACTATGAGGTATAGCATACCAGCTTGGAACGATACTGGCCAAAATCACCCTTTCCTTCAAAATCATCACTCCATAATTCCAATGCTTCCACCGAAAGAGAAGTCTCAGTTGATAATTTTTCCTTCTTAAGCAAGCGGCAGAAAGAAACATCCAAAATTGAACCACAAATATCATCATTTATAATCCTCAAGATTTTTTCTTTTTCATTGTCAATCTGTCTGGAAGCAGATCCCTCTCCACTTGTATGCACTGTAACCTTTGATTTTGACAGTAAATCTCTCATCAGCGCCTAATAAGACAATAAATATGAAAGATATTCATAAGGATCCTTATGGCTGAAGCTTAACTCTTAATCTATAACAAGAAACGCAAAAATTTGGACATACCACCCAAAAGAGAAGAGACTGATAATGAAGAGCTAACTTAAAATGTTGAAAGAAGCCCAGCATCTGAAATAGTTCACAGTTCATTCAAAAATTCAGCATAGTATTATGAAACCGTTAAATTTTGAACGGTAAAGGAAGTGTTATTACCTGATGCAAATAAAGAGAAAGCATATTACTGTCAACAGAAATGCACTGCAAGTTAGAAGAGCCCAAAGAGACCATACTCTCACATATGAATCCTGCAAACTCAGATTCACTCTCATCTATAGCCCTCCCTGCATTTTGTCCAGATTTGTACAAAATTTCTCTGGAGACATTCATCAAGATCTGAAAGATACTACTCATCACTGAGTCAAATTCAGAAGCAGAGGCATCCGCAGGTCTCTTCCTGCAAATGACCAATTCACAAATTACTCTAATCATGAGAAATATTGTCGTAAGAAATGTCGGCAAGTAAGACAATAAACATATTATCTTACCTTGGGGAGACAAGTTTGAAAAACTCACAAGCATGAAGACGGAAGTCAGGAGATGAAAGTAAGAAACCGCACCTGCATAAACAGGGATAAAATGAAGTACCAGAAAGCAAATGTATACTAAATCCCTAATTTTTAGAGTCCAATTATGTTATCATACCCATGGATTATCCCATATTTAGCTAGATCAGGAACAGGGGCCCACTCAGCATATGAATTAACAGCATTTAAAATAGCTGTCACAGCGGCTGCATGCTGTCTTGCAATGTTTACTTGCTGCATACATACTTCGTTTACAGAAGCTCCAAAGTGTCTTTCCAGTAACTGCCAAAGTTAAGGCCTCAGAATAGTTTCAGGAAAAAAATGAAGGAATATTGGAGGTAAATTCCAAGAAATACGCTGTATAATAGAGGTAAAATTTCTGGCAACGACTGAGTAAGGCCCCGTAACAATAGCCTTCGCCTATCACCTGAAAATAAATGCATACAAAGATGAGAAGCAGAATATAACTGGCATTCGGTAACTTCTTGCAGGCTGCAAGAATCACGCACAAAAATGGCAAAGCTCAACTTAGATGAGAACCTTTGAATTTCTAACTTAAACCTTCAACATGTCAACATACACAAATAATTCTTAGCTGTGGCTCTGAAAAGAAACTTTTTAACATTACGTTCGACTCAAAGCTCATGATATTCAGTTCCATGCTGAGACATCCAATGCTCACCCAACATACACAGTGCAAACTAAGAACAAGTACACTAAGGCCAGTTCGTATACCTTCCAGATCTTCATTGTGAACAGTGATATCTTCAGGAAGCCACCTCAGCATCATTGCAACCAACTCAGCCTAATTCAAGAAAGAAAAATCAAGGGCAAGATAACAATCCAAATCCAATCAGGAAAAAGATGCAGTTGCAAAATCATTGAACTTACTTGCATGGCACCACGGTTGGATAAGGAAACTAAAGATGGAAGCATTTGTTGCCACAACTCTACACCTTCTATCCTAACAATCTAATTAAAAGAAAACAGGTAGGTACCAAATTGATTAAGCATAAAGACAACATCAAGAGCAATATGGTAAGAACCTCAGCAACAAGGGCAGCTGTCTGACTCTTCAGTGCCCATTCTTCAGAAGTGTTAGCAATCTCAGACATCAACTCTACAGAAACATTTGCGAAGTTCCTCCGCTCTACTGGGCTTAATTCTTCCCATCGCAAGCGGACCAAATGCTGCAAGAAAGAACGTATCTTTAAGGCATGCAGCCATAAGACTGTCAAATAGTAGAATATATCAGAAGGATAGAAATTATGTCTATGGTAGTGGGATTCCCCTAAAACACCACCACAGTATCAAGTTAAAAGCATTGAATAAACGTCGTTTCAGTGATGCATACATTTCCTAAATCATAAGATTTGTCAAACAAAGCTAAGTATGAGGAGCATATAGCCATACAATACCAAAAGCAACTCAATAACCATGAGTTATTGTCCTTCGTTATTGCAAGGAAACCATTCAACTTAAAAGCTTAAGCCGGTGAGAGAGGCCAATTAAACCGATTACATATTATTCTAACTCATATGCAATTGTGAACAAACACAATATATGATAAATACACCAACAAAAACAACAACATAAATTCATGAGAAATGTGGGTGGTGCAATTTGAACTTGAGACCTCTTGGTCACAAGAGGCTTTGATACCATGTAAAGAAATCATTCAATCCAAAAACTTAAGCTGAAGGGTGAGACCCATTAATTGGATTATAGATTAGTTTATTAGTAAAAATCTACAAAAATCTAATGAAGAGTAATCACAGCTCAGAAGTTTCTCGAGCAACATCATGAAACTTACAAAATTGAAGACTTAAAGGCATGCCCACATTACTGTGAAAATCAATCTCAAATCCTATTTACTTCATCAGCGACTGAACTAAAAGGAAAGCATTTCACATGCAATCGGGATAGTTTACAGTTACTTGACAAAATATTTGATATACAAAGGAAGGTTGTAAATGAAGCCATCATATCAACCAAACAACACAATTTGACAATGGCAAACTCAGATATCAACTAATGCCATGTCAACATCATAAAAGCAAATATGATCGACTCCCTAAAACGACAAACATTCGATTGCCTGCACCATTTTTGTTTTGGCAGCATCTGTGATGAGACAACTAAATACTTTCAAAAGGAATCTCTTTTTCCAGTAATTATTGCTCAAGGATCAAATTTTTCTATAGCCATGTACACGATCACTATCATCACTAAGTCATCCTAACACTATGTCTATAGGCAATTAACGACTTCCAAAAGAAGTTCTTTTTTAAGTTAGTCTTGCTCGAGGATAAAAACTTTTTCTCTGGCCATGTACACTATGACAATGATCACTAAGTCATCTTCTCAAAAGGCATAAAAAAATCTCACACTAAGCTAAAAGGCATATGAGTTCAAACCTGCAGCATTTTGAAAGCATGCAACCGAATTTCAGAAGACCAATTGCTTTTGACAAGGAGAAACGATGTGGTGGCCAAAGCTCGCACATCTCCAGTTTTGACCTGTAGGTTTCCACAAAAATAGGTATAGATATATATATATATATATGTTAAGCCATATAATAGCACTGGGTATGAGAAAGGGAATTTCAATAAATCAAATATAGCTAATAGTTTCACATAGAAGCAAGTTTCAAGATACATCACTTCAAGACAAGAACAAAAGCAGATTTTAAGACACTACTTCTCAGGGTTTGCTGACCCGAAGACAAGCAAAATCTTTAGTAATGGCATGAAAGTTACTCGATCGTTGGCATTATGTCAAGTTTTTCCAAGCCCCAAATAGCCTATTGAAAATTCATATCCAATTTCTGGTGAACTTGATGCGGCACAAAAAAACCAGTATCCCAGTAGACGTAATTCTTTTGATAAAGCCTGTATCTCAACTTAGTTCTGATCCAATGGCTCTAAATTCTTGATGACTAAATAAAACAACGGCGAAAAATAAACCTTGTTGCTAAAGCCACAGAAATCGATTTTAGTTTTGATGTAATACAATTTTCAGCAATATAAACAGCGACCCTTAAACCCCTTTTTCCAAAACCCCTTAAACCCAAATCAAAGGATTCATAATTTACACAAAAAGATGGAAACTTTACTACATTCAAACAGTTCGCATCACTCAAAATTCAAATTTCTGTCGATAAACCGATGGAACGAAACACATAAGCAGCAATCGGAAACAAAGAAATAAAAAGGTCAATAGCAACAGAGAAGAAAGGATAGTTGAGAGCAGAATAGTACAGAGTCTAGGAAAGAGACTGCTGCTTTGCGAGTATCAGCGCTTGAGCTCCAGTCAAGAGCGGTCAAGATAGCTCGAGCCACATTGTTTGCTACGTTATTGGTGTTACTCTCATCCATACCCACCAGTAAAGATTCCTTTTAATCAGCTTTTGATGGGTTTTGAGAGAGATGGGGAACCTAGATAAGTTAATGATCAACAGTTTCTAATTATGCAACAAGAGCCATTCGATTTTGGTATAGAGGAAAGCAGAGAGAAAGACAGAAACTTCAGGAGCTTTGTTAGTATGGAACAACTTAAGTTGGAAGGCTTCTTATACGTCAGTTGTCGTTTGAGGCTTACAATGACAAGCCTTTGTCACAAAGTTACATCTGTTGTATGTGTTCTCTTCGACGCAATGTTACATCTGTTGTATGTGTTCTGTAATCTTTTTTTACATTAAAACCCTCTAAGCTTTTTACGTACATAACCATAGCCAATTCCCAACCGTTTCCACACCAGTAAACCTGCTGTAAGTCGAAAACACTGCATAATATAAATAAATTTATCCATATACATTTTCTAAATATTTTAACAATTAAAATCTCTTTCTTGTTTTCTTATTACTTTATTTTTCTAATATAACTTCACGTCTTAATATCCTCGTGTGGCTCTCTTTAGCATATACGCTCTGACAAAATATAACGGGACTCGAATTAAAGGAGAATATATAAATATATAAATTTTAAAAGTTTATTTTTATTATTGAAAAGACTACTTTAAGTCCTTTATTATGAATTAATTAAAAAATCTAATGGGCTACATTAATTCCTACATTAAGAAAAAAGAGAACAATTCAAAAAAAATATGTAAAGAAAAAAAGAAATTTAGGAGGACTTGTCTCATTTTACTTAAGTGTCAAGAGTGAATATTTTATTAAATTTATTTTTTATGACGGTCAAAAGTGAATCTTATTTTATTCTTCAAGAAAAGGTGCAAATAGAAATGAGAGAAAAGAAACACTTTTGCAATGAAAAAGATTAATAAAATATAATGATGTGAAATGGGAATTTTTGTAACTCAAAAAAAATAAAGAAAAATTAGTTTAAATCAATGGATAAGTATTTTAATGAATCAAATGACAATCGCATTAACGTACATAAATAAGTGTCACCATTTGCATTTTCGTATTATATATGAGTATCTCTTTTTATTTACGCACTTTAATATTTTAAGACTGAAGAATAATGATAATGAATATATATTAGCTTTTAATTTAATACT
>JANZXR010000066.1:400-35218 GCA_027575705.1 Erythroxylum echinodendron | reverse complement strand
TTGTGATCTTTCTGATGATATGAAGTATGTGATTTTTGGACCTTAGGGTGGAAAGTTAGAGTGTTTAGAATTCTGCTACTATTTAAGTGTTCTTAATTTTCTCTATTGAGGTAAACTTTTTTCAGTGGATTTTGAGGATCTTAGAGGCCAAATTGGTTTTTGATTCCTTCATGAAAGTTGTATAGTTTTCTTTTAGCGTTTTATTGATACCAAATTTGTAATTTTTGGAGTTCTGTGTAAGAAGATAGGATTTTTTTTTATTTTTGAATCAGTTTCTGGAATTTTTGGAAAGCAGCAGCCTCGCGATCGCGAGCTCGAGTCGCTCTCTCCTCGCCCGCATCTCGCGGTCATTCCCTTCTACCCGCATCTCGCGATCGTTCGTTCCTTTCACGTAGCGAATCGCGAGCGTTCCAAGGAATGCTCGCGACGCGCTGCTTCCTTCTAGCCGTCGCGAGCGCACTCAGGTACGCTCGCAACTGGCGACTTCTGACTTTTCAAAAAAGCCTCCTTTTGATTTTACTATCGAATTAAATATTTTTTTGATTAATTTGGACATGGAAATATTTTTATAAATAGGGGGAATTTATTTTTACCAGTCAAAAAAATTTAAATCTTATGAAAGTCATTTTTAGCCTTTTTAATTAAATCATTGTTATCTGTTAAATTGAGTATTATATATTTTTCTGAAATTTTTGTTCTTGATTGATTTATTTATTGTCTATGCTTATTTTACGATCCCACTACGCATTTTTCCCGAGGTCAACATTTGTTGAATTTTTTTTATGATTTACCTCAAATTTTTGCTCGGAGGTAAGTTAAATGGGTTTGTTCGTTTTAAGTATCACTGGTAGGGAATCCCTCCCTCGTGAGAACGCGTCCAGATATCACGTGGGACGTCGGGCCCGTGACCCGCCCGGGGAGGGGTTCCAGCAGCCTCCCTCTTTAGCTTATCAACCTAAAACTTAGACATAGAAGGAGGCACAAGATCAGCGACAATATAATTAACAATATTAGAGTACCAAGGCTCACGAACCACCAGGGTAAAAAGTGTAGAATCAGGAAAGGAATCAACAGTCAGATCAGAAGAGTTAGGAAAGGAATCGACAGTCAAATCAGAAGAGTCAACTCCCTCAGTGCCTTTGGGTAACCAACTAAGGTGGTCAGCAATATGATTTTCTGCTATAGTTTTGTCTCTGATTTCAATATCGAACTCCTGCAGCAATAAAGCCCATCTCAGTAGTCTTGGTTTAGATTGGGGCTTCTTGAACAAGTACTGCACCCCTGCATGATCTGTAAAAACAATCACTCGAGAATTTATCAAATACTGTCTAAACTTATCTAAAGCAAAGATTATAGCAAAAAGTTCCTTCTCGGTAGTGGTGTAATTCACTTGAGCGAAGTCAAGCATCTTAGATGCATAGGCTATCACTCTATATCGCTTTTCCTCCCTTTGACCAAGCATAGCACCAACTACAAAGTTAGAAGCATTATAAGACAGTTCAAAGGGAAAATCCCAGTTAGGTGTAGTCAAAATAGGAGGTGAAACAAGCAAGGATTTCAAAGTGTCAAAGGCATGTCTACATTTATCATCAAAGTAAAAATCAATATCTTTTTTCAACAATGTAGAAAGGGGTAAAGCAATTGTAAAAAAATTTTTTACAAAGCGCCGATAAAATCCCGCATGCCCTAAGAAAGACCTCAATTTTTTAAGACAAGTAGGATAAAGAAGTGAAGAAATGATTTTAATCTTGGTTCTATCAACCTCAATCCTCTTTTAGAAGATGCAATCACTTAACATTATGCCACTATCTACCATGAAATGACATTTTTCATAATTCAAAACCAATTTTTTTCTTAATACATCTAGTAAGAACATGTTCAAAACTAAGCAAGCAATCATCAAAGCTATCACCATAAACGGTGAATTCATCCATAAAAGCCTCCATATTTCGCTGCAATAAATCACTAAAGATCGCCATCATACACCATTTAAAGGTGCCTGGAGTGTTATACAACCCAAATGGCATCCTTTGATAAGCGTAAGTACCAAAAAAGCATGAAAAAGTAGTCTTGTCTTGGTCTGAAGGTGCAATCGACACCTAGAAATAACCTAAAAAGCCATCCAAGAAACAATAGTGAGATTTACCAGCCATCCAGGAAACAATAGTGAGATTTACCAGATATTCTTTCCAACATTTGATCAATGAAAGGTAATGGAAAATGATCCTTCCTAGTCGCTTCATTCAACTTCCTATAGTCAATATACATTCTCCAAGCATTTTGAACTCTTGTTGGAATAAGTTCATTACTCTCATTTCTCACTATTGTGATACCGCTCTTCTTTGGTACTACCTGTACCGGGCTCACCCACTCACTATCTGATATGCATATATGATCCCTGCACTTAATAACTTAGACTCTTCCTTCTTAACCACATCATGAATAAGAGGATTCGACCTCCTTGGCGGCTGTTTAATTGGCTTGGACCCTTCAGCCAAAAGTATCTTGTATGTGCAAACCAAGGGATCAATCCCTGGTATGTCCCCTAAAGACCAACCTATAGCCCTCTTATCCCTTTCAACACAGAAAGTAATCTCTCTTCTTCAGAACTACTCAGAGAACTGGAAATAATAACAAGCAATTTGCATTCATCAACAAGAAAGACATATTTCAAGTTAGAGGAAAGGGGTTTCAATTCTAAATCAGGGGTTGCACAACAGAAGGAAACAACTTTGGTATATTAAGTGCATTCAGTGTGAGTGGTGTGTCCATATGGCTTGGGGAAGGAGATATAAGCTCAGTGTGGTGTATATGTCCTCCACTTCCTGACTCAGTGCCACCATCAGATGCCCTAAAAATAGTAAAATTAGGGACAGTCTGATCAATAGAAAAAGAAAGTAAATCAGAAGTGGGAGTGGGATTAGAAGGAGTTAAAGCAGTAACAGGATCACTGCTATCCTCTTCTAATATTCCAGCACCACATAAAGGAAAAACTATGTTCATTATCTTGTAAAATCAAGAAACACACCTTCCTCAAGGCTATCAAGTGCAGAATTAGCCGTAATATTAGAATCAAAACAAACGGATACATCAAAATCATGCGGAATGGAAAGCCATCTATCTATCTCTAAATAATAGACACATGATGCATCACGCTCACATACACAAAAATTAGAAGAATAAGAGGAGGATAAACAAGTAAATGCATCATCATGATTCACAGCCATGTCATACCAATCAGGATCATGCACATTAGTCTCATGCAAGTCATTCACATCATTATCATGACATTCAATCAAGCTAATACCCAAGTAAGAACAATCTTCATAACTATGGCTTATAGCTTCTGAAAGATTAAATTGCACTTCTTGATCCCAATTCCCATAATGACAAGATCCTTCTTCATGTTAATTATGGTCTTAGTAGTTAGAAGGAGTGACCTACCTAAAATCAAAGTACTCTCAACAAGGAGCTCATTAGTTATATCCAGTACATAGAAGTTAGCTGGGAAAATAAGACCTTTGACTTGCACAAGGATATCCTCAAGAATGCCTTTAGGGTATCTCACCGTCCTATCAGTTAAACCAAGCTCTACACTAGTGTCTTTCAAAGCTTTAATACGCAAGGTCTAATAAACAGAGGTCGACATGACATTAATTGCTGCACCTAAGTTAAGTAGGGCATGAGAAATAGTAGTTCGACCTATAGTACATGGAATAGTGTAAAAACCCGGGTCTTTGTATTTAATGGGTAACTGTGGCTTAAATAAGGCACTAACAGTTAACCCCAGTTGGATTCTCTCACTATGCTTATACTTTCTTTTATTTGTGCACAGGTCTTTCAAGAATTTAGCATACTTAGGCATCTTTTTAAATCAATTTAAGCAATGACACATTCACCTCAAGTTTGCTAAACATTTCAAACAATTCATCATTGTCTTTCTTGTCAAAAATCTTTTTACTAACCAAGTAAAAATTTGGAAAAGGTAAGTCAGGAATGTTTACCTCATCTCCTTTGGACTCCATTGGTCTCTTCATGATAGTTGTTGTTGCCTCTTCATCATTTTGCACCACTGGTTGTTTTTGAGATTTCTCTAAGAGCTTCTTTTCTTGTAGGCTTTCAGAATGAATAAAAGCTTCTTTCTTAACTTGGGAAGTTTCTTTAGTAGTGTTAGCAGGAGGAGGCTCAACTTCTATTTGCTCATTAATCGGTTTTTCATCCTCTTCATTCTCTTTGAATTACACTTTCTTAGCACCAATTTCCTTACCAATTCTCAGTGTAATTGCATTCAAATATTTAGGATTTATCACTATGTTGAAGGGTATAGAACCACTACTCTTTGCTTGTTGTTCACTCAAGTTGTTTGAAATTTAAGTAACAAAAGTGTTCAAGTTCTTATGCTTAGTCTCAATTTACTCCAACTTAGAGAACACATTTTGTAGACATGAGTCCATCTTATTCCCTATGGCATTCAACTTAGCATCAGTTTGTGTCTTCTCTTGATCTAATCTTGAATTAGTCCCAGCCATGCCCTTTATGATTATAGCAAATTTATGACCCTTAGAAAAAGAAGATGATGTCATTTGATTTGACACTATTTGATTGGAAAAATTTCCTTGAGTGTTGCCTTGATCCCCACCCAATCTAAAGTTAGGGAGATCTCTCTAAACCGGATTAAAGATGTTAGAGTAGGGATCCCTCTTTTGATATTGGCCGTTCCTACTTTGGTAGAGGGCAGAAACTTCTTTTTATCGAGAAAAATTATTCGAAGCATGCATCATGGACCTATAGTACTCACAATCGGCTACTATAGCTTGAGAATGACCCACTGAATTAACTTGTTTAGCTTTTACGTTATTCTCCAAAATATTGAGTCTTTTCTCCACTCAATTTCCCAAAGTAGCAATTTCAGCAAGAATATCTTGGGAAGAAACCAAAGAGGTGTACACCCTTCTTGTGTCTCCAGATTGAGGGTCATTGGTAGCTATCTTCTGAAGTAGGTCCCATACAACATTGGGACTCAATTTTCTGAGCAAACCATTTGCAGCGGCATGAATTGAGGGCTTATAATATGGAAGGAGCCCTTCATAGAAAGAGTTGACTAGATCATTCATAGAAATATTGTGGTGAGGACACCGAGCTAGAAGTGTTATGAACTGTGTCCAATATTCATGCATGGATTCATTATCTCGTTGCACAACACTAGTTATCTCCTTTTTGAGCCTTGAAGTTTTAGAATTAGGAAAATATTCATCTAAGAATGCTCCCTTCAACTAATCCCAGGTCAATGTGGTGAAATGTTGAGGTAGTGTGTAAAGCCACTCCTTAGCCCTACCTTTTAAAGTGAAGTGGAATGCTCTCCTCAATACATCTTCAAGATTTGCCATGGATGGTTTCATGGAAGAACACACTATGTGCATAGTCTTCAAATGCCTGTATGGATCAACACCTGCAAAGCCATGGAATTTAGGTAAGGAAGAAATTAATGCTCCTTTAATTTCAAAGTTCACATCATCAGTATAAAAGCCATAAGGGTCATAATCAACATTGGAATTATTAATCTCCCTCATGCTTCTATTATCCTCACCATTATTCCCTAGGTCGTTCTCACCTTATCCTCCATTGTGTCTATTATTACCATTAACACCATCCATGGTTTCTTGCTCTGATTCAAAATTACTAACAGACAAGTGTTCACTACAGGTAGCTCTCTTAATAGGTTCTTGTTCACTAGATGACAAACTTAACTCTTATGAAATATGCTCCTCCTCAATAAGAATTTGACTTGTACTCTCTATTCTCCTCTCTCTTCTAATCTTTTTCACTAACCTTTCAAGTTCAATATTTAAGGGAATCAAAGGTAAAACCCTATCACGCCTCAGCATAATCAGTAACAATAAAAAAGAATGAGGTGCAAAACGATGAGTGCAAGTGTGTGTGTGTATGAGAATGTATGAGTATGGATGACTATACATTTAGTAGTGTATGAAAGAGTGTGAAAATATATAATATGCACAAATAATCAAAGAATGTCAAAACTTCACCAATATGCGAAAAGAAGCAATTTTCCCAAAACTTGACTTGGAGAATGGACCCATACACTCAATAAAGCAACCAAGTAGGCTATAATCAAGCAATCAAAAGCAATGTAATCCAGTAAACCACAACCAAGTCAAAGAGCAAACTACTTCTATCTAATCAAGAAAATGGAAAATGCAAATAAAAATAGACTATGCAATGCCAATCCAAGTATGAGGCTCAACAAATAAACCCAGTCAATGTTGTTTGACGTTTAGTTACTAGGGAACCAATTTCTTGGTTCCCTGGCGATGGCGTAACTTGAAACAACCTAAGTCAGATGTCGCCTTGGGGTTACTTCAAAATTTAACCAAAGATTGCATATAGTGCAACCTCGGGTCGTTCTCTTTGAGGAGCCAATGATGAAATTAAATTCCTAAGTAACTAAATGCAATGCAACCTAAACTATAGAATGGGGTTTGATTTGATTAATTATCACTAAAAATTGCAATGAATTAAAATAAACATAAAGGACTTGTTTTAGTATTTTAAATTTAAAATGAGTGATATGAGATGGTAATGAGTGAATGGAATGAAAAACACAAATGATTGGCAATGATAAAAGCAACCCTCCAATTCAATAGCGTAGGCAATCATCACTTAAATAGATATGAGAGTTAAAAATAATGAACCAAGAGTTATAATCAAGCTTTTAATCCAACAATCGAGCCATCTCGAATTGTCATAAATTATTTTCCAAAGTCCCAATCTCCTAACTGCCACCAGAATAGTAAAATAGAACTAAGGATACTAAAAACCGATGCTCAATTATTACTCAATAATTAATAAAACAAAATTAAAGCCAGCAATCGATATAACGATTCAATAATTCAATCTACCTTGAATAATCATCAAATATTCAACAAAATCTCAACACAAAGTCTTGACCTAAAACAAAGTAATGAAATTAAGTCATATACAACACAATATTAGTCGCTAAACAATAACCCAGCCACAAAAATCTTCCAATACAAGATATAATCAATACACAACTCCAAATAATTAAATAGTTATCCTAAGACCTAAGAATCACTAAATAATTAAATGGTTAGAAGATTAATATAGCTTAAACTCCCCTATGAAGACCCAAGCTCCTGCCATTGCCATTAAATTAGAGGATCAAGACAAACTAGCCATGGAAGACTATAGAAGCTACTGCCATGAATGAACTCAAACAATCAACCATGGAAAATGAGAAAGATAGTTTGGATTTGTGGGAGATAGGAGAAAAATGAAAACTAAGTCTCCATAGAGACTGTTGTGTTAAAAACCCTCTCTTTTCTCTTCTGCGTTCTCTCCTTTTTTCTAAAACCTACGCACCCTCTTCTATTCGAAAACAACACTCACCCTAAAAAACTTCTTTTTGCATTTTTTACTCTCTTTTTGGAACCCACACACTCTCCTCCTATTTTTCTCTTCTGCGTTCGTCCCTCCTACACTCCAGCTCCAGCACCTCCTTTTTGAAACATTGCACACTCTCTCCAAAACCTCCCTTCTGTATGTTATTCTCTTTTTTTCTTTTGGCCTTCATGCTACACGTTTTCTCCTTGCCTCTATGTGATGACGTTTTGTATCTTGCTCTCCCAACGTCTGTGTTTTGCTTGCTTCTTTCTTTCCAGCGTGACTTCTTTTTATTCCCCAAAAACAGTGCACACACTTCACGTCTGCCTTTTTTGTTCATGTTACTTGTGTTTTGGCTTCTTCTTTTATTTGCTGCGTTTTGATCTTCTTTGGCTCCATGCTGTTGTGTCATTTTGTGCTCCTTTGGCTATCCAACATGCTGCTGCATCGTTTTGTTCATTCTTGCCTCCCCTTGTTGTGTCATTTTCTTCATATATTGCTGTTGTTCTTGCTTCTCTTTTTCAGCTCTGATTTAATGCTTTGGACTGCTACTTCTTTAATCTTTTGAGTACCCTACAATAAAATTTTCAAATAATGTAGCATCAATTGTCCAAAAATTAATTAATCATGGTTAAACCAAAATATGACAATTTTTACCTCTATAAACATAAATTAAATGTAAAGCACAATAATTCAAATACTAATCAAATAATGCTATAAAAATTAATTATAGTGATAAAAACCCATCCAAATGATATAAAAATATATATGAATAAATGAGTTTGTCAAGAGAGATGAAGAGGAGTCTAGAAGCATGGAAGAAAGGGGGGTTTGAGTCCTTTTACGAAAGGGGGCATTTCTCCGAGTGCAAAAAAACATGAATTTTACGAATATTGAAGAGCAAGTTGAAGAGAGTTCTTCACGACCATGTCGCCAAACTCATTTGCCATCCAGGTATAATGAATATGTTATTTATTCAACAACTTTGGCCCTCAGAAACGTAGTCTTAACTTACCTGGGAATCAGGCTGGGTTGCTTTCTGGGAAAGGTGTTGGAGCTATCGAGAGTCCAGCTGGGCCAAGTATTGGAGTTATCGAGAGCTTAGCTAGTTGTAGGTCTGGGCTACATACTGTTCAGATACAGCACAGACATCGCCGTGATTTTTATGATATGATTTTGACCGACCCTCATAAGCTGGTACTCCACGTTTCAGGTATGCCTTATCCATTAAGTGATTTTGTAAGTTTGACAAATTTTCTCATAGTCACCAAGCGTTCTTGGGACCTATTGATTTGGCCTTCGAACCTCAAAATTATGCTCAGGCCATGAACGATGTCTGATGGTGTAAGGCCATGGCATGTGAGATTGAGGCACTCGAGGCCAACCGCATATGGACGATTGAGGCTTTACCACCTGTGAAGAGGCCTATCGATTGCAAGTTGGTATATAAGGTTAAACACAATTCACATGGTATGATATAGCGATACAAGGCAAGGTTAATGGAAAAAGGGTTCATGCAGAATGAAGGCTTAGACTTTCATAAAATGTTCGCACCAGTTGCGAAATTGGTCTCAGTTCGAGCATTCTTTCCATTACAGTTGCACAAGGATGGGAGTCTCATCAGATGGACATGAAGAACGTTTTCCTTCATGGTGATCTTGACGAGGATGTCTACATGAAGATACCTCAAGGGTTCGATCACAGTTGATATGGGTAAGTTTTTAGGCTTCGAAAGTCTCTATGTGGTCTCAAACAAGCCTCTAGAAATTGATTCAGTAAGCTTTATGATACCCTACAGAGGTATGGATTTATTCAATCTAAAGTGGAATATTCCTTATTTGCACATCGTCGGGTGCCATTTTTTGGGACTCCTTGTTTACGTGGATGACATCATTTTTATGGATAGTGATCCTGGAGCTTGTTCTATTTTTAAGAAATATCTTAATTGATGTTTTAGCATCACGGACCTCGACAGTTTGAAGTATTTTCTGGGTATTGAGGTTATGAGATCACTGGAGGGATTATTTTATTCCAATGCAAGTATGCGTTAGATATTTTGTTAGAGAAGAGCCTTCTTGGGTGTAAGTAAGCTGAGACACCCTTAAAGTAAAACCACCGGTTGAGTTTAGTCGAGGGCCCACTTCTTGAGGATGATAGTGGGCATCGTCGACTTATTGGTGGGTTGATTTATCTCACGATTACTCGACCGAAGATTTCATACGTGGTACATGTTTTGTCTCAATTTGCCTAGGCCCCACACGAGGAGCACTTAGATGCAATGTTACGCGTTGTTTAATACCTTAAGGGTAGTCCTTATCAGGGGATACTACTTCGCGCTGATTGTGATATGCGACTTCAAGCTTTCTGCCATTCCAATTGGGCAAGTTGCCCTATCATGCGACGATCTGTCACAGGCTATTTCATCACACTTGGTCAGTACCTGATCTCTTGGAAGACCAAGAAGCAGTTCACCATTTCGCATTCTTCGACTGAGGCTGAATATCGAGCTATGGTTGCTGCTACGAGTGAGCTCCTATGGCTCAAAGCTTTATTGACATCTTTAGGAGTTGATCATTTGAGCCTAATGGTTTTATTTTGTGATAGTTTATCAATCATTCATATTGCAGCTAATCTATTGTTTTATGAGCATAAGAAATATACTAAGATTGACTACCACTTTGTTCGAGAGCACGTTTAGGCAAGCACAATTTGCATTAGTCATATCCAGACTGAGGTCCAACTTGTAGACTTATTCACTAAATCTCTTGGTCACTGGTAGTTTTAACTTCTTCGGCGCAAGTTGGGCATTTACAATGTCCATGCGTCAACTTATGTGGGGGTATTGAGACTTGTATGTATTATATTTTGGTGCACATTTAATTTGGGCTTATTAAGATAGTTCATAGGCTGAATACCCGTAGAGTAGGGTTTGTTAGCACGTTATTTGGCTTTGGAATATATTCTTTGCCTTTTGTACATTTTGTGTGTGTGATGCAGAATTTTCTCTCCAAAAATTATCAAGCGGTATTTTTTCAGAGATGATTCAGCAAACTCATCGTTAGGCTTGCCCTTAAGATAGGCAATATCTCAGAAGGAGAAAAAAGATGTAAAGCTTGGTGGAATGCCTTGTGAAATTATAATGATGGGCTCTTTTTTTAATTATCCGAGAGGTTGATCTATCGCAATGCCACCCTGAGCAAATGCAGGAAGGCAATTGCCCAAGGCTCACCGAGCAAAGCAGCTTTTCATTCCATGTTGAAGGTCATAAATTTGTAATTAATGGTTGTCAGAGAACTGGAAGAGAGAGTATTTCTGCGACGGTAGTATTGTTAAGAAACTTCTTTCGGTGTATATTTATATATTTATAACTTTCTTTCAGTGTATTTTTATCCTCTCATATTTTTATTTCCATCGTAATACCAACCAAAAAATTAACAGAAAACATTTTTTGAGTGAGAATTTTAAGGTTCCATGTGCTATTTTCACCTTTTGACTCATCCATTACTAAAAGTAGTAAAGTTTTTTCTGCTACAGCCTTATCCTTTTTTTGGAAAGTTAAAAGAATGTATTAATAAATAAGAAGGAAACTTTCCACAATGTACATGCCAAGAGAAAAAAATTGTCTCCTTATCTAGGGGTCAAAAATGACGACGAAATAGAGATGCCATATATTGCAAGACGGTGTTGTCAAGTAACTAACTGTTAAGCCTACAGACTTTTTGTGATAAATCGTTAGCACATATCCAACATTTCATCGAGAGACTGCCGAATTAGGGTTGGACCCTCTAGCCGCCCTCCTTATCCTTATTAACTTTTATATTTGCTTTGTTTTCGAGGTTTTACTAGTTACGGGACTTAACTATAATATTCCTAAGAACAATGGTCATACTTGTAATATGAATAACATTTCACTTAGATTTTGTAAATTTTTCTTGTATTCAAAATATGCAGTGTATAAGGTTCTTCATTTTGTAAAGGTCTAAAGAGAGTCATCGATATACGTAATCTTTCTCCTATATTTTTTATGAAGAGATTGTTTCTATAATTCAAATATATGATCTTCAGGTCATAAAAGAGCAACACTTTGCCTCTATATTTTTCTTGTATTATTTATATAAAAATTGCCTCTACTTCTTTATTTCTCTCTTTTTCTTCCTTACCATATTAAAATTTTAAAGTTAATTTTCACTAGAAGATTCTTGTTCTCTCTTCCTCTCCCTTGGTTCCATGCATGTCCATGACCCGTGATCGTATCTACTTTTATATGCGAATTGTCTTTTTCTACTTCATGTAATGTAATTGTTTTTAGACTTTAAGGACAACTTTATTAGTAAGGTTTGTTTTGATGCTATATCCTTCATTTCACGATTCATCTTTTCTTCACGAGCATGTAAAGATCCACTTAACTCATTTATAGCCATACTCCCTACATCTTTAGATTCTTCAACAGCTACTACTATATAAATGAATTTTGAGTTGAGAGATTATATGACCATCTTCACAACTTAAACATCTTAAATAATTTCACCAAACCTAGTCATTTAATTCACTACTCTTAAGATTCTTGTGAAGTACTCGAAAATGAATTCTCTATCTTTCATTAAAAATGTCTCAAACTCAACCTTTGGAATTTGAAATCATACCTTCTTCACCTTGTCAATCGTTACCAAATTTTGGAGAGTTTTCCACATCTTTCTTGATGTGATTTCGTTGACTATTTTCTTGAATATTTCTTTATGCAAACCTTGATAATGATGCTTAGTGCACTATGATCCTTCTTCTTTTGCTTCTCCAGGACATTTTTTTTAACTTAAGTAAAACTTACCTCATCTTAAGGCTCTATTTAACTTTCATTAACTTCATCTCATATACTTTATGAATCGAAAATGATCTTCATTCAAAGTATTAATGCAAACTAGTTAGCTTTGGATTATATGAAAGATCTTGACCACGGCAAGATTTGCGGCAAGATGCAAAAAAAGGCCTAAATTTTGCATATGAAGTCCGTTCGTGACGTATGATAGCTTTCTGGAAAGGATTTCGCGAGACGGACAACTTTAAAAAATGCAACAAACTTCGAGGGCCAAATTCTGTTATTTAAGGGCCCAATTTTTCGATTTCAATATTTTAAGGATTATTTTACTATTTTTCAGTCTATTGTTTCCCTATTTCTGTCAGGATTCGGATTAGGGTTTTGGCCATTATGAATAGGCTTTATTACTGTTCTAAACGAATGATCAACTTTTTTTATCATCTATTTGTATAGGAATTTGGTAGTTTGCCTTTCTTCAGAGGTCATGGACTCGATCTTATTATTTTTCCGCTCAATCAAGCGACATTGATTAAACTCCTGAACGGAGTATAAATGTTCTTGATTTGTTTCACGTATTTCCGTTCTGCGTTAATTGGTATCAGAGACTATCCTCCATGGCCACCAATCACGAAGAACGACTTACCGCCTTAGAAACATCTGCGGCAAACTTATCTGATCAAATAGCAAAAATAAGACAGATGTTATGGGAGCAATTAAACTTAGGAAGGATTAACCATCCTCTTACGGTGGCAGTTCCTAAGGTTTCAGATCCGCAACCAGTTTATGGAGGACCACCAGTTCAGAATTACAGAGGTCGTGAAGATCAAAATGATGGCTACAAAATCAAGGTAGTTCTTCAAAACTTTAATGGGACGTTGGATGTCCAATTTGTTTTAGATTGGTTAGTAGAGGTTGAGCGATTTTATGATATCATGAATGTGGAAGAGGAACGTAAGGTTTCTATTGTAGCGTACAAATTGAAAGGAGGCGCAGCAGCATGGTTGACTTCTGTCCAGAATGAGGGCTATCGTAGACAACATCCGCCTATTCGAAACTGGTTGGATATGAAGCTTATGATCTAACAAAGATTCTTACCTAATGATCACGTACAGGTACTATACAACCATTATCATGATTGTACGCAGGGAAGTAAGAAGTTGGATGAGTATACAGAAGACTTTTTGAGGCTGCAAGCAAGATGTAATAATTGTGAAAACGAATCGCAACAGGTAGCTTATTACCAGAGGGGGTTGAATCATGAAATTCGGTGCATGATGGGTGTTGTTGCAATTTCACATTAGCAGATGCTATTGAGATGGCAAAGAGAGTTGAAGAGTGTGTTAAATGGCAGCCTCGACAACAGTCTAATTGAAATTTTAATTACCAAAATTCTGGTTCGTCTAGTAGTCAGCCATATCGAGGTTGTTATGATGGCCAGTTTTCTAGGGCTGTAAATTCGGGAAGTAATCAGAATGCTATGGAAGAGAAGAAAGACAACAAGGTAAAGGCACCTAAAGTGGACAAAAGTAGAACCAATCCTTATAAAAAAACAACTGGAAATACCTGTTATCGCTGCGGGAAGCCTAGGCATACATCAAATAATTGTTCAGAAGGAAAAGTATCTCTTAATCGTCGACAGGTTAATGTGATTGAGGAGATAGTTAAAGGTGATGAAGAAGCAGATGGGGATGATGGTTCAATTGCTGGTTCAGAAGATGGGGAGGTGACTTTTGTGGTGAAAAAAATTTTATGTTCTTCAAAACAGGAAGGAGAGACACAAAGGAGGAAGATATTCTAAGCAAAGTGTCGAGTGGGAGAAGCAATTTGTAGATTGATCATAGATAGTTGCAGTTGCAAAAATCTAATCTCAAAACAGTTAGTGGAGAAACTGCAGTTGACTACTCAACCTCACCTTTCACCGTACAAAGTTGGGTGGATCAAGGAGGGATCAACGATTGAAGTAAACAGGATCTGCAGCATTCCTATTTTAATAAGTAAACACTATTCTGAATCTGTTATTTGTGATGTTGTGGATATGGATGCTTATGGAGTTTTGTTAAGTCGTCTTTGGCAGTATGATGTTGATGCTGAGCACAGAGGGAAGGAGAACTCATACAGGTTCACCTGGGACACGAAGAAGATCATTATTTTTCCTTCTGGATCAATGAAACCTTCTAAAGTGGGAGGATAGGATGTTGCTAAGGGTGTGCAGGATGTGACTCTATTATTTAGAAAGAAAAATAAAGAGGATGAGACACCAACAGAGGAGGAGGAACTATCTTTACCAAAACCCGTCAAAGAGCTGCTAGAAGAATTCCCTACATTAGTTGAGGAGCCATCAACACTCCCACCTTTAAGGGATATTCAACATCAGATTGATTTCGTTCCAGGTTCTACATTGCCTAATCTGCCCCATTACAAGATGAGCCCAAAGGAGAGTGAAATTCTGCAAGAACAGGTGGAAGAATTGTTGAAGAAGGGACACATCCGTGAGAGCATCAGTCCTTGTGGAGTTCCTATGTTACTGATACCGAAGAAAGATGGGAGCTGGAGAATGTGTATGGATAGTAGGGCCATCAATAAAATTACTATTCAGTATCGTTTTCCTATTCCTCGCTTGGATGATATGCTGGATCAATTATCTAGTTCTACAGTTTTCTCAAAGATTGATCTTAAAAGTGGCTATCATCAGATTCAGATGAAGGAGGGAGATGAATGGAAAATAGCCTTTAAAACTAAGGAAGGCTTATATGAGTGGCTTGTTATGCCATTTGAGTTGACGAATGCAACAAGCACGTTCATGCGACTTATGAACCAGGTTCTACGCCCTTTTTTCGCAGATTCATGGTTATTTATTTTGATGATATTTTAATTTTTAGTCGCAGCATTAAGGAGTATGTACAACACCTTCGAGAAGTTATGATAGCATTAGAAGGGAATGTGTTGTTTATCAACCTAAAGAAGTGCACATTTATGATATAAAGAGTTTTGTTTCTTGGGTATATTGTTAGCTTATAAGGGATTCATGTAGATGACAAGAAAGTAGAAGCAATTCAAAACTGCCCCATTCCCAAAAGTATTACGGAAGTTCGCAGTTTTCATGGACTTGCTACTTTTTAAAGAGGTTTAATAAAAATTTCAACAGTATTGTGGCTCCAATTACTGATTGTTTGAAAAAAGAGAGAGTGCAGAAATTCAAATGGACTAAAGCCGCCAACAAAAGCTTTAAGGAGATTAAAGATAAGCTTACTTCTGCCCTTATTCTTGTTTTACCTGATTTTGATAAACTGTTTGAGGTTAATTGTGATGCATGTGGTGTTGGAATTGGAGGTGTTTTATCTCAATGTGGTAGGCCTGTTGCATTTTTTAGTGAAAAGTTGAATGAAGCTAGGCAGAAGTGGGGTACTTATGAGCAGGAGTTTTATGCAATTTTCCGAGCCTTTAAGATTTGGGAACATTATCTTATGGGGCGAGAGTTCATTGTCCATACAGATCATAAATCATTGATTCATCTGCCGACTCAGAAGCATGCAAACAAGATGCAGGTCCGTTGGGCAGCCTACATAGGAGCTTTTAATTATGTCATCAAATACAAGACTAGTGCTACAAAGAAGGTTGCAGATGCATTGAGTAGAAGAGCAACTTTATTGGTTACAGTGAGTCAAAAGGTCGTAGGATTTGAGTATCTGAAGGATCTTTATACTAAGGATGCAGATTTTGCAGAGATATGGCAGTAAGTTTAGAATTGTGAACCTACTGATGGGTTTATGATACATGAAGGTTTTCTTTTCAACGAAAACAGGTTGTGCATTGCTGGTTCCTCCTTGCGAGAATTACTGAATCGAGAAATTCATAAATGTGGTCATCTGAGCTATGACAAGACTATTGATGGATTGGAAGAGCATTACTATTGGCCACAGTTGAAGAGAGAAATAGGGAAGATGGTTCAGAAATGTCGAGTTTGTCAAACATAGAAGGGTTATTTGCTGAACACAAGCTTATACACTCCATTTCCTATCCCCGATCATCTTTGGGAAGATTTGTCAATGAATTTTATTCTTGGTTTGCCACATATCCAACATGGTTCTAACTCTATTTATGTGGTAGGGGATAGGTTTTTGAAAATGGCACACTTCATTCCTTGCAAGAAGACTAGTGATGCATCTCATATTGCTAAATTTTTTTTTCAGGAGATTGTTCGTTTGCATGGCATACCAAAAACAATTACTTCTGACATAGATGTGAAATTTCTTGCTCATTTTTGGACTGTTCTGTAGAAGTGCTTTGGGACTGAACTTCGTTACATTAGCTCTGCACATCCTCAAATTGATGGATAGACTGAAGTGGTGAATCACACGCTCGGCAATCTGTTGCGTTGCATATGTAGCGATAAGAAGACTTCTTGGGATCTTGCTCTTCCTCAAGCCGAATTTGCTTACAATAGCTCTGTCAACAACTCTACTAAGAAAACTCCTTTAGATATTGTTTACAGGAAGTCTCTAGCACAGACAGTTGACTTTATTACACTTCCTGCAGGTGTTCTTCCTAGTGTTACAGCTAACAATTTGGCCAACTAGCATGTTGATATGTTTAAATAGGTGAGGCAAAATTTGAAGGAGTCCAATGAAAAGTACAAGGTTGCCGCAGACAAGCATAGACGTTTCCAGTCCTTCAAGGTTAGTGATCAAGCTATGGTGTACTTGCACAAGGAATGTGGAGGAGGACAGCAGAAGCTAGATCCAAAGAAGATTGGTCCTTTCAATATAATTCAGAAGATCAATGACAATGCTTATGTTCTTGACCTTCCAGATCATATGAAGATATCGAAAACGTTTAACATGGCGGATCTTTATCTTTATCACCCTGATGATGGTAACTCGAGCTCGAGTTCTTTACAAGTGGAAGGGAATGATGCGGACTAATTAGCTTTGGATTACATAGAAGATCTTGACCGCGGCAAGGTTTGCGGCAGGATGCAAAAAAAGGCCTAAATTTTGCATATGAAGTTTGTTCGTGATCTATGATAGCTTTTCGGAAAGGACATCGCGAGATGGACAACTTTAAAAAATGCAACGAAGGCCATAAGCCTTTGTTGCAAACTTCGAGGGCCAAATTCTACTGTTTAGGTGCCCAATTTTGCGATTTTAATATTTTAAGGACTATTTTACTATTTTTCAGTCTTTTTCTGTTAGGATTCGGATTAGGGTTTGGTCATTATAAATAGGCTTTATTACTGTTTTAAATGGATGATCAACTTTTTTTTATCGTCTATTTGTATAGAAATTTGGTGGTTTGTCTTTCTTCAGAGGTCGTGGATTCGATATTGTTATTTTCCGCTCAATCAAGCGATATTGATTAAACTCCTGAACGGAGTATAAACGTTCTTGATTTGTTTCACGTATTTCCGTTCTGCGTCAAGTATCTTATAGATGAATGTGGTGTGTGGATAGTAGAAAGACAAAATTTTCTTTTGATGTAATAGTTGGCTCTAATACTACTTTGTCAAAAAATAATAAGCTCAAAAATACTTACTCACTTACACAAACAATTAAAGCAAA
Organism: Erythroxylum echinodendron; assembly: GCA_027575705.1. NCBI lineage: Eukaryota > Viridiplantae > Streptophyta > Magnoliopsida > Malpighiales > Erythroxylaceae > Erythroxylum > Erythroxylum echinodendron. Next base: position 17,428 of record JANZXR010000066.1, on the reverse strand, counting down.
GTATTATCGCAGTAAATCTTTTATTCTTGACTCTCTTACATAAAATAAAACATTACGTGATTATATATAAAGCTAATGAAGAATTGTAACATATCCAACTTAAAGTCACGTAATGTTAACATGTAAAAGAGAAATACGTTCATTGACACGATTAAATTTGTAGAACAGAAACATAACCAATCTTTATTCATTTCACTATTATTCTTTATAAATAACTATAAATGTCTAACATATATAACTTCTACTGCTTTAAAATTGCTACATAATTCTAAAAGTGAAATTTATTTCAAAGAGTGATGGGTTGGAAGGGATGGTGAATGCTACGGGCCTGCAGAACTCGGTCCCGAAGGTGCTCTTTCGCCAATGGTTGGTGATTGCTTCAATCGCTGGAAGTAGGCTAGTTTTGATTGTGAATAGCCTAGTTCACGTAAAAGCCGGCGACTATCAAGCTTCTTCGGAGTCGGTGTCACAGCTGCCTCTGTTCTGCTGCCTAAAGTGATGAATATTGCTATCGCGAAGACAACCAAAAATCTGTTTGGAGTTGGATTTGACATTACACAAGTGGTTAAGCTCCTAAGAGAAATGGAGAAAGCTTCTGAAATATTAACGATATTAATTCAAGCTGTCTCTCCCCAAGAGCTTTGCTCTCCTTTTAAACCCTTACCATGAAGCCCCGGTGGTCTTAACAAGTGATAAACGTGGCTTTTCCATATTCGTACTGTGTCAAGAAAGGAGGCTCCATTTGTTGGTTTGTGAATGATAAAGATGGGGCTTGGGCTTGGGGTTGATTGATTGTGCTGTTCAGTCATTACTCACCACACATGAGAATAAGCTGGTACAGTCAGTGGTCACCAACATCGCACCATTAGAATGTTGAATATCCTCATTACGGGCTTGAAAGCTCCAAGAAAGTGGGAATATCTTATTCTTTTGCTCTCAGCCTTCTGAACTAAGCTCTGATATTGACTTGAGCCCCGGAATAATTACGCAGCTGGGCTCCACTTCCAGTGTATCGGACGTCTTAGAACAGACCAGTGTAGCAATTTGATATCGAACTGAAAGCTAATCTTGGCGATATCAACTTTGGAAAAGAAGGGAGTATCGCGGAGTGTCAGTTAAATGTTTAGTCTTCTTTGGGTTTAGATTACCTGTTTACTTTTTTCTATCCTATTTTATAAACATTTATTTATTCTACAAATAGGACTCGCCGAAAAATAATTGATGAATGTTCATAAAATAAAGTAAGAAAAAAAATAATAAAAACAGATGATCTCATAGGGAAAAGAAGATTAGAGCTTTTGAAATCGACACTCCGCGATACTAATGGAGAGTGATAATAACGCCTGAAATTTCAGTTCAGTATATGCTTGCACGTAGTTTCTGAGTCCTCAAGATTAGAGATGAAAATGAATCAATAGAATAGTATCCAAATTCACAGCTATACCCAAAAATCATATATATGTATCGGTTGCATTATGAAATTATTATTTGTACTATTCTCAAGAAAATTAATAATAAATATATAATTTCATTTTTTAAAAGACTATAGTTAATTCTAAAAATTTTAATACGGGATAAGTTTAATCCTTAGTATGAGTTTGGGTGCACTAACCCTCCCGCTTTTTTTTTAATGTTTTAGTATATTATGCTTCCTTTTATTTTAAAAATAGACTTATTATCACCTTTAATCACCAGTAAAACTGTAAAAGTAGCTTAGAATTTAAAAAGACTTTTTTATTCCTGTATTTTTATGATGGCATCATCACAATTGGACATGTTGCATTTTTGGACAAAAAAACTAAAATACATTAAATCTCTATATTTTTTGCTTTATTTTATTATTCCTTCTATTTTAAACTTAAAAATTATTTTAAGCATAGATTATGCTTTGATTGTTAATAAATAAAAAGAAAAAATTATCAAAAATATCATTTTCTTCACAATTGTACTTCATGACCATTAATTTATGGAAAAAATTAAAAAATATTTATGAAACGAAATTAAAAAAGGAAAAAATTATTAAGGTTGTCATTTCTTTTTCATAATTTTCCATTCTAGTTGTTAATTGATGAAAAAAGAAAAAGAGAGAGGTTTAAGAGGAGAGGCTCTATCGAATTAAAATGAAGGGTCACTTTCCACTTTGAATATTGGAAAAATAGAAAAAGATTTTTGTGTTTCAGATTCAAAATCAGTAGCTTTTATCTCTTTACATTCATTTTTGTTGTTGTTTTTCATTTTCCTTGGCTGTTGCGTTTGTTGTTGTGTTTGGAATCTAAATTCTAACTTTCTCTAATTTCCTACGAAAATTAAGGAATTAGATTGAGTAAGTAAGTACGATAATTGAGAATAAAAACGTTACATTCTTTAATTTTCACTTGCGTGTTTACATGAATAAGATAAGAATTTACAACTCTAGAATAAATTTTAAATAACTAAAAAATTTTATTCCTAATTTAGATATAATTTGAAATTAAATATCAGGAACAATAAATAAACAGTCTATACAAAAATCAAATATTTCTTTCACATTCGTTTAACATATTTTCTTATTTTCTTTAAGTTTCATATTAACTAAAACTCTATATTCCATAATTTATATTATAAAATAAGTTTTTTATAATTTTATTCTTATAAGAAAAATCATACACAAGTATTTAAAAATTAATAATTTATTGAATCATTAAAAATAATTTAAATTATTTATTTATTAAATACAAAATTTTTGTTAAACAAAAAATTAAAAGAGTATTTTTGTCCAAAAATACAACATGTACTATTGTAATAATGTCGTCATAATATAGTGATAAAAAATGTCTTTAAATTTTAAGCTCTTTTGACAGATGATCAATGGACATAATAAGTTCATTTTTAAAATAGAGGAAGCATAATATACCAAAAAATAAAAACATAAGGAGTTAAATATATTTTAGCCTATTAATTATGAAAATAACTATCAGTATCATAGCCTCTCAATATTGACATGTAAAAGCACTAATGACGACTTTTACTTTTCTTAGAGGACTTCTAAAAACGCGTGAAGAAATACTTTTCTGCTTTTTGTATTTTGCTTTTTGCGTTCATATTTTAAAATAAACAACTTTTACTGTATGAACAAAATGATTTATATTTAATGTAGGACAAAGGATTGGTTGATAAATGTAAAAAAATTTAAAGGGACCACAAACTAGAAATTAGAATTCATGGAAACACAAAAATTTCGTGGGAGCGAGTACCGGGAGAAAAATTCATGGAACAAAGAGTCAATTTCATTATGTCTTTGTGTTCAAAACACTCACAAGTCTTTCAAAAGTTAGAAATTTAGACACAGAACAAAAGTGTTCGGAGAAAAAAAAAAAATGTGTGTGCACGCCCGCGTAAAATTGAGAAGAACATATTGCGGCAATTACGAGTAGCCTAATTAGTTTTAGCTCCTTATTTAAGGCTCTTTTTTATAAGAAGTCTTGAGTTTGAGTCATCAAAAAAGAGGGGAGAGAGAAAATTTTCTCTATTGATGATCCTCTAGCTCCCTTGGCATGCTCCTTGATGGGATCAATTGTAGACGTCTCGCTTCCAATAGCAGTGTGGGAGTTATAACTACTGGAAATCTGAGACTGATGGGAACCTGATGCTCAGGGCCGTTCCTGATATTTTATAGACCTTGGGTAAAGTAAAAAAAAAGTTATTATTTTTGCCTATTTTTAAGCCCTCAAAAAGAATAAAAATAACCAAAATATAGACGCTTTTTGATGTTCTTTATGAAGTTAAGAGTAGGCCATATTTTGTTTCTTTTTTTTTATGAAAATAAAAATAGGCCCTATTTTATCATTTATAAGAATAGGCCTTGGGCGAGTACCCACTCTGCCCATGCCCAGGGTCAATCAGCAACTAACCAATCAGTATGTGACGATTTCTTATGCGCCGAAGTATACAGGCTACATAAGAACCTGAGCGACTTTAAAATTCCAAATTTACCTCCTCTAAGACTCAGGAGGTGGAGTCTTGGGAGTTTAAGATAAGTCGGACGAAGCTGGGCATATGTAATGTAATCAAAAAAAAAAAAGAAGAGAAGAACATATTGCGTCCAACTACGTCTTAATGGTACAAACCTGAGAGGGGCAAGGAAATAAAAAGAAGGACATATTTTGACAAAAAATTCCTATATCGTGCTCTTGGATCTCAGGTGAAAAAGAAGCTGCAAGGAGAGCCACAGTTTGTTGTACAGCAAAGAGAAAAAAACGTGCTCATATATATCATAACAACTCAGGACGATATCAACCAGTGGGCAGGGGAGAGAATTGAGTCACACTCCAGTATTTATTGATTCTTTCCTATGCACGGGTTCATTGAAATTATTGCAGACCGGTGTCACGCGGAATAATCTTATTAAAGTATGTTGTAGTCGTAAGAGAAGTGTGATTGTTCTTAGTGACGCATGCTGAGACTGTCTTGATTGATTGAAAAAGAATATAATAGGTGATTTAAGATTAAACATAAGATGTATTATACATGAAAACTTGATATTGTTTTGTATTTATTGTGCAAAAATAAGAATAATTCAGATTTGTTAAATTCTTGAAAAAGGTTTATATGAAATAATTAAATGATAAGTCAATATCTTAAGATTTTAAGTGAAAATACGTATTATCCTTACATATAAATTACTATCCTCCAAAATTAAGTTCTTTTTTTTTTAATTTGATAATGGCCCTTTCCATATATATGCATCTACTTTTTTTTCTCCTTTGAGGATGTGCTCTAGAGCTAAGTTTGAGTCTCTAATTATAATTTTGATGCGTGAAAGATGATATGATTAACTTAGTATCAACTTCCACACGATTGTTATATATAAATAAACTACAATAGTCAGTTAGATTTCTATAAAATTTTGGTTAAGGATACGTATTAAATCCACAAATGTAAAAGATAAATGCATATTGTTCTCGGGACACAAAGAATACTGTTCTGTTCTACTTATAAGCCTCTTGCAAGTTTACTTGGAGGAAATAGGCTTGGAGCTTTGTTCTGATCTAGTGTTTATCCTTTTTACTGCCTTCTTGATTGATTCAATGGTTTTTCCCAAGCAAAAGTTGTTTACGAAAAGGATAGAATACTTGCAAACTTCAATCACACTAGGGACAACATTTAAAATTCCGTCAATTATTATGTCAAAGATAAGAATTGACATCTTAATATTCTCCAAATCATTCGAGTCAATTTTATATTTTATAAAATATTAATTATATAACCACCATTTAATAATTATTACTACTTCTTCTTCTTCTTCTTCTTCTTCTTGTTATTATTATTATTATCAAATTAATTTTTATAATAGTGATTATTACGTACGTTAGATGAAGACTAATTGTTAAAATGAGATTTCTTTTATTTTATAATTAGTGTAAAATACGAGATAAAATGTGTGAAATTGAAATAATTCGCGATGTTTGTAAAAAGTTTTCCTCACTGCCAATTTTGATTATTTCTTTCAAACTTCAGTTCCTAAGTGAAAACAGAATGAAGTCTAATAGATTAGTTAATTACGTATGGAAAGAACAGAGAAGTAAACGTTCTTTAAAGTTGCTTTTGGTGGAAGGAATATTAGACAGTTAAGCCAAAGAAATAGACTGGTTAGAAAAAAAATGTTAATAAGAACTGGGAGTATTTATGTCCAAGCGTTTTGATATCCTGTTTGAAAAAAATCTAAAAGATGCAAAATCTTCAATCTCGGTATTTTATATGGGATGCGTAAGTAAATTCTTGGCACTCGATCTGTATAGTTTACAAAACTAATGTGTTATAATTACGAATTATTAAAAAACTCAATCGGTTTGACCATTTTGAATTGTTCAACTTTTTAATTCAGTTTTCAGCTTTCTGATTCAATTTGCTTTAATAATTTTTGTTGATAAAAACTAATTTATTTATTATTTAATTGGATAATTTTTATTAATTAAATGATATATAAATCAAGAATAAATCAATTAGTTTTTATTTGACAATCTCTTTTTTTAATTAAATTTGTAATTTTTTGGAAGGTAAGGACAATTTTTCATTATATTTCAAATTCTTTAATTTTATTCAAATTTTAACCGATTTTATAATAGTCTAATACTGGTTGAGCCTTTTAAACTTTAAACTTCTTGTCTTACTAATTTAACTTTTGATCTGATTTTTGAAGCATTGAAAATTACGATAGATGCGATATTATCGGACAATTAATAATGATATATAATTCTGAAAAACCCAAGGAGGTTAATTATTTCGCAACTTTCTGCAAACTTCTTTACCGTCAACAAAATAAAACAAACAAAATCGAAATAATAAATAAACACCAAAAATTTGGTAACGCAGTTCGGCACTCCTTGCCTACATCTGCAGGGCCCTCACCCAGATTAATTACTTTCACCGAAGTACAATAGAATTACTCAAGGCTTTACTGAGCCGACACCACTCAACCCTTGATACTATCACTCAACCTCACTTCCCGTGAAAGAATTTCACATCCAAAAGTACGACCGCCTCGTACTAACCTCAACAGAGGATTTTCTCAATCAATCTTTTAACGAAAGAACAATGAACAAATAACTTAAGTGATTAAAATAATAAAGAACGAAAACTAAATATATTTGAGATAAATAAGAATAACTTCCCGATGAGTTCCGCTTCACTGAAATAGATCTGGAAGTCGTCGCAATAACAATAGACTGATTCACATAAACAGCAACATGAAACCACACACCCACTGTACCTCTTCACTGTGCTATAAACTCACACCCAGCCATGGCTCATCAAAGATCACAAAGATTCACTTCAGTTCACTCGAATAAAAATAACGCCTGCGACATCAACATGTGCTTCAAAAATCCACTACACCATTGCAATACCTGATGCACATAACCTGCACCCTTTTTGCGTGGCGTCAATGCTCCAGAAATTATTCAGCTATAGCACTCAAAAAACCCTGCACGTGACCTTCCTAGCACACACATACAAGACTTGCATGTCTTGCACACATGAGATCCACTTCTACTATATATTCGGACCCACCTTCAGACCCACCAATGAATACTCACTGTTGATTGCAAGACCACCACATTAGCTGCGTTTCCACTGCACTTTGATTTCAAGATACCCACACAAGATTCCAAAATTCCTTTGGCTATCCAAAAGCCCTTCTCCTGCTATCTTCAAAAATCCACACACTCCACAATCCAATTTAAAACATGATATATCACACCTACACCATGGAGTCTGCACCCACGTGTCTTCAACCAAGTAGACTTCCAACATAACTAGGAAAGATAATCTGCAGATCTCTTTTTATCCATTTAAAACACAATCATCTTAATAATCAGTCCCACTTAAATCCAAATACCAGAGTTTCACTTCAGCTCCAACAATTTAACAAGATAATGAATTTTGTATGTCCAATTAAAATAAATAAAATGCCAAAACAAAAAGATATATATATATATATAATATCCTAACAACAAGGAGGGTCACGCGATGTCGACGAGGTTGAGTAGACTTGAATTTTCCTCGTTCGATGGAGATAATGTCAAGTTATAGCTGTATCGTTGCGAACAGTTCTTGCACATCGACCAGATTCCAGAGCAGATGAGGGTGAATGTAGCAGTTTTACACATGGATGAGCGAGCCCAGGAACGGTATCGGTTATTCCTCAAGAACTGGAGTAAGACGGAGGTGGTAGAGAGGTCGGAATTTACACATACCCTGACACAATGGTTTGATGCAGAGCTTTTTGATGATCCTGTAGGGGACTTCAAGGATCTGAAGCAGAATGGGATGGTATTGGAGTACTGTGCACAGTTCGATCATCATTCCAATCGGTTATCATTATCTGAGGAATATTTAGTAGGGTTCTTTGTTAAGGGGCTTAAGCCAGAGATTGGGGTTGCTGTGAAGTTGCATGAACCACGGTCATTGCACCAAGCTTATACGTTAGCTAGGAAACAAGAAGCTATTTTAATGTCCACAAGAATATTGATGATGAATGGGAACCAAGCTGCTCATAATATGATTAATGGGATAGATCATCGGAGAGTACCTATAACCCTGCAACGCAGCCCCAGCACAGAAGGCATACTGCCCACGCCGCCTTCAATGTTACGGTCACCAATAGCTCACCCTTATAAATCTTCAAAACCCATCAGTAGCAGGGACTTCGATGAGAAACAAGTGAAAGATCTTTGTTTTTGGTGTGATGAAAAGTACACGTTTGGCCATAAATGTCTGAAGAGACAGCTTTAGTTTTATGTGGTTTCTGGCGAAGGTGACAATGGGAAAGGGTCAGTCGATCAAACGGAGGATGGTCAGGAGGAAGGCGAAGTAGAGGAAGAACACCCCATGGTTTCTATACAGGTGATGATAGGTTTTGATGGCGAAATTGAGTTGAAACAAATGCATTTAACGGGGATGTATCAACGATGGCATATCCAAATCCTCATCGATAATGGCAATACTCACAATTTTGTGGACATTGTCGTGGCTAAAAAAGGAATGGATGAACTCCAGGAAATAAAGCCGATTACTATCACGGTGGGTGGAGGATTACAGCTATAGTTCCGACAGTGTTGTGAGGATTTTGCATGGGTTATGCAGGGGGTGCCATTCAGGATGGATGCTTTTGTATTATCGCTAGGGGGTTGCGACGTTGTCTTGGGAGTTCAGTGGTTAGTCAGCTTAGACGATGTCCTATGCAACTTCAGAACGCGAACGATGACGTTTAAGTGAGAAGGGAAGATGGTAACCTTAAAGGGGGATTCGGAAGGCAAGCCTAAGGTGGTTTCAAGCAAGGGGCTCCAGAAGACGCTCCAAGGGTCATCTAGTGGACAATTACTTATGCTTCAACTTTCTACCCCTATTGAGTATCAGTTACAGCAAATGAGAATGACCCCTATTAAGTATCAGTTACAGCAAATGAGAATGGCGGAGGAGCAAGGAAGTGTATTTGATGAAACTAATGCAGTGTTATCCAACTATACCGAAGTGTTCCAGGAGCCATCCCAATTACCTCCGGATCGCACACTCAATCACAGGATTAGATTGGTGGACAGCATTGACACGATTAACGTAAGACCATATCATTACTCAGGAGCACAGAAGGACATAATTAAATAGGAGGTTAAACAATTGCTGGGACAAGGATTCATACGCCATAGTTTCAGACCATATGCTTCTTCAGTGGTTCTTATTAAGAAGAAGAATAATTCATAGAGGATGTGCGTTGATTATCGAGATTAGATGAATAGATGGACGGTGAAGGACAAGTTTTCGATACTCCTCATTGAAGAACTTTTAGACGAACTACATAGGGCTAGTTGGTTTTCGAAATTGGATTTGCGTTTGGGTTATCATTAGATCCTAAAGCAACCCGAAGATATTCCAAAGACGGCGTTTAAGATGCATGAAGGATAGTACGAATTCTTGGTAATGCCTTTCGGACTGACGAATGCGCCTTCAACATTCCAATGATTAATGAACGAATTGTTTAAACCATTTTTACAGTGGTTTATTTTGGTATTCTTCGATGACATATTAATTTACAGTCCTTCATTGTCACTACATGTAGAAAACATTTCGGCGGCACTTCAAACATTATGAGACAACTAATTGTTCTTAAGGGGAAACATATGCGTGTTTGAAGCTCGACAGGTGGATTATTTGGGTTATACCATTTCTGAGGAAGGTGTAGCTACAGACATGTGGAAGGTTAAAACAATAGAGGAGTGACCTGTACTGCAGAATACTGTGGATTTGCAAGGTTTCTTGGGAATTACGGGTTATTACAGATGTTTTATTAAAAGGTATGGATCTACGGTGAAGCCCCTTACAGGCCTGCTTACGAAGGAAAAAGCAACTAAATGGAGTTGGCAACAAGAGGAACAATCGGCATTTGAGAGTTTGAAGAAGGCTATCATGTCTGCTCCAGCGCTGGCATTGCCTGACTTCTCCAGACCATTTATAATTGAAGCCGATGCTTGTGGACAGGGGATTGGGGCAGTGTTGCAACAGGAAGGCCAACCCATTACCTTCCTAAGCAAATCCTTAGCGAGGCAACATCAAGGTTTATCAATGTATGAGAAGGAGTTCCTAGCGGTAATTAAAGCTATTAAGCAGTAGCACCACTATCTGACTCCTAGACCCTTCATTGTCCCGACAGATCATGATCTGCTGGAGCAACGACTATCCACCCTTTTTCAACAGTTATGGTTACCGAAGCTTCTGGGATATAATTTTAAAGTCCAGTATCGTAGTGGTAAGGAGAACGCGGCAGCATACTCTCTTTCGAGGATCACAAGCATTGAAATGTTCGTGATGTCAGTAACGCAAATACAGAGTGAACTCTTAAAGGACATAAAAAGAAGTTGGCAAGAAGATCAAGTCATTAGAGGACTGATCACGGCTTTAGAAGTGGGCAATACTAAATCGGGGGTATACGAATGGAAGGAAGGGCTATTAAGATGGAAAGGGTGACTCATGGTAGGAGCTAATTTGAACCTCCGACAACGCATAATCAGCAATAGTCACGACGACGCCATAGGGGACCATTCAGGGGCGGCGGAAACCACGAAGAAATTACAGCAAATGTTTTTCTGGAAGGGTTTGGATCAGGATGTGAGGGTTTATGTTCAGAACTGTATGAATTGCCAGAGAAACAAATATGATAATTCCGCCTACCCAGGATTATTGCAACCTCTCGGAATACCTGAGGAAAGCTGGAAAGAAGTGAGTATGGACTTTGTGGAAGGATTACCAATGTCAAAGGGAAAATCTGTTATATTGGTGGTAGTCGATAAGTTCACGAAATATTCTCACTTCATTCCTGTTAAGCATCCTTACTCAGCTGGGGACATCTCCGGATTATTCCTTAACAACGTGTTTAAGTTACATGAGATGCCTAAGTCGATTGTCAGTGACCGAGATCTGGTTTTCTTGAGCAAGTTTTGGCAGGAACTTTTGAGGTTACAAGGGGTTCAGTTGAAGTACTCTACGGCGTACCATCCACAGATGGATGGACAGATGGACACGGTCAATAAAATCCTCGAAACATATTTGCATTGTTTTTGCAGAGAAACGCCTCAGAAGTGGGTAGAGCGGATCGCGCTGGCCGAATGGTGGTATAACACTACTTATCAAATCGCAATTAACACAACTCCGTTCGAGGTTTTATACGGTTATCCACCGTCGGTGTACACTCCATATATCGCAGGTGATTCAAGGATTATGGAAGTCGATAAGGTTCTACAGAGTTGAGAGGCAATGCTTAATGTTACAAGGTTTTATCTACAAAGGGCTCAGAACTGAATGAAGCAGTACGCGGACTCAAAACGTGCAGAGCGGGAATTTAAGGTCGGAGAAATGGTATTATTGAAATTACAGCCATAGAAACAGTTCTCGTTGCAGAGGAGGAGTAATCAGAAACTCTCTCCATTATATTACGGTCCCTATAAGGTGATCCAACGTATTGGGAAGGTGGCGTATAAGTTGGAGCTACCGGCCCATACCGCGATACACCCGGTGTTCCATGTATCATAACTTAAAAAGGCATATGAAGGGCAAAACCACACTATTGCATCGCTACCAACATGTCTGACACTGATAGAAAAAATTCCAGTGGCGATTTTGGACAGACGCATTACCAAGAGACATAATCGGGTGGTCACGCAGTGGTTAATCCAGTGGTCTGATGGGGAGCACAATAGTGCCACTTGAGAGTATGTCTTCGACCTGCAGAAACGATTTCCTGAAGTTAATTTGATTGATAAGGATGTTAAGGGGAAGGTGATTGTTGCAGAGATTATTGAAGACGAAGAAGATTGTTGCAGAGATTATTGAAGACGACGAAGTTTAGCGCACAACACAGCGGAGAAGGAAAAATAGTAGCTGTTAGATGCAGCGTTTAGAATAAGGTCTATAGGATAACCAATGTATGCAAGTGTAGAGGATGATTTGCGAGTCTATATTAAGCATGTATTCTCACAGATGTAAGGAGGTTGGTTATGAATGAATGATGTCGTTTTCTCTTTCTGAATCTTCTTTGTAATTATCTGTCTTCTCTCTCTCTCTCTCTTCTGCTATGTCGTAACAAACTCTGTCAAAGAATATTCGGGTGTGCGTTGGGGAATAACAATTCTTTAACATTGTAATCCATGTATGGCAACTGTTAGAACAAAAACATAGCTTACTCACCAGTGTTGGAACTTCCTACATTTGAGGTGAACATTGGAGTAAAACTGGAGTAAAACTATGTCTTCAGGATTTATATAAGAACCAAAAACATAGCTTTCTTCAAGATTTATGTAAGAACCAAAAACATAGCTTACTCACCACTGTTGGAACTTCCTGCATTTGAGGTGAACTTTAAAGTAAAACCATGTATTCAAGATTTCTATTAGAACCAAAAAACTTAGAAATGAAAAAATTCAAGCCCCCTCAACAGATATAAGAGAACTATCTTTGCTTTAAATTGAGAAAGAAAAATTCTTATCTCCTTGTTTGGTGGCTGAGAAAGTTATTTATAGGATTTTGTTCTGTGAAATGGCTTAAAACACAAAATCAATTCCATATTCTCAGTTTGGTATCTTGACTTGGGCTAGATGTGTGGAAGTATGTCTGTCAACCTTTTCATTGTTTCAGACATGTTTAATGTTCGCTCTATGTACAAATTCCATGAGCATCTTTGTTTATGGCACCCAATTTATGTGCACATATGCAGACTTCGCCTAGTGAACTTGATTGAGTCTCCTAGTGCCGGAGGTGGTTCCAACGTTATCAATACTTTCTTTACTTTCCAAATACCAAGTTCTTCTTTGCCTTGTCTATGTATTTGGCATTAGAAGGTACAAGAGAAAGCCATAGTTTGGTATGCAAATGGAAAGTCTTGAACCAGCCAAATCAACATTGCATCTAACTTCTAACGAAGTACTACTGCTTAATGACTTAAGGGAGGAGATTAGTCTTTATATAAGAAATAATATCCAAATTAGTCCTTGAACTTTTTTTAATAAAATATTCTCTAAACTTGAGTTGTCAAAAACTTGTATGAGAATGAAAGAGGAGAAACCATATTTTATCATAAAGTTTGAATTCTAATTTATCAAAAAGAAAAGAATATATGAAGTTGAACATGTTGGAATATTGGAGTGGGAATGTCCCACATTGGAAAGAAGAAGAGAAGGAGGACTTATAAGCCAAACCAAAGGCATTTTGGTGGTGGACTTCCTAACATCAAGCCCAATGCTTTCTCTCTCTCCCATGCACTCACTCCTTCATATTTTGGGCCTGTCACATTTTCCAACATGTTATCAGAGCCCACCGGCTTTGTTTCGGCCCATGAAGATCTAAGACTTGAAAGCCCAAAAAGATGAAGGCTCAGTGAGGAAGACCCAAGCATAAAGACAAATGGACTTGAAGCCCAAAAAAATGAAGAAGAAGCCCAAAAATGAAGGAGACTTGAAGCCCAATGAAGAAGGTTCAATGAGGAAGACCCAGGCATAAAAGACAAATGCACCTACGGCCTAAGACTTGAAGTCCGAAAAATGAAGAAGAAGCCCAAAAATGAAGAATACCTGAAAGCCCAATAAAGAAAATTGAAGCCCAATGAAAGAAGGCTCAGTGAAGAAGACCCAGGCATAAGACAATAGATCTGCGGCCCAAGACCTGAAGCCCAAAAAAGTGAAGAAGACAAGCCCAAGACCTGAAGCCCAATGAAGAAGGCTCAGTGAGGAAGACCTAGGCAGACGAGAAGAAAAAGAGATAGACCTGTGGCCTCTGAGGTTAAACAAGAGTACAAGCCCAAGAAAGACATTGTAGCCTCTGAGAATCCAAGTAAACACAAGCCCTGGCAAAAAAGTCAAAAAAGTCAAAAAATGCCCAAAAAGAAGAAAAAGGAAAAAGAAAAAAAGAAGAAAAAAAGAAAGGAAAAGAAGAAAAAAAAGAAAGAAATAGAAAAAATAGAAAAATTGAAGGTAAGTCACAACTGGACAGGTCAGTTGGACTTGAGGGGGAGTGTTGGAATATTGGAGTGGGAATGTCATTCCCAAATTGGAAAGAAGAAGAAGAGGAGAAGGATTTATAAGCCAACAAGGAGCCCCTCCTAACATAAAGCCCAATGCTCTCTCTCTCTCCCATGCACTCACTCCTTATATCGAGCCCCGTCAGAATTTCCAACAGAGCCTCTAAGTTGTTGACATATAAATTAAAAGACCTAGCTGGAACTTTCAGAAGTTGGTATCATATACAGTTCCTTGAGGTTCTATGTTATCATTCCAGGTATTGAAATAGAATACTAAATGTAGAATATGGGAATAGTCTAGTGATAAAGACTCTCCTGGTGGCATATTCAGAGAAGCTAAAGAACTAACTTCCCAATATCATGTATCCACCTTGTAGACTGTATTAATTTATTCAGGTTTCAACGTCTGCAACAGTTTGAAGAAAATGGATGGTGGAAGTCAGCATAAACCTTCCATTTTTCTATAATTGTGGACAGAGACTCAGCTTATTGACTATGTGCTCTAGACAGACATATAAGCTTTTTCTGACAAGGCAATTGCAATTACTCTGTAGCAAGTAGAGAATGGTTTTCATGTGTGATGATGAAGGCTTTTGGAGCTGGAATTTAGATGATATTCAGCTGATGTTCGATCGAAAATGAGAAATTTGTGCTCTCAAGTACAGAAATATCTGCAGAAAGAGTTAAGAAACTTACATAATGCTCTTCTGGTCATTTACAGAAAGCAAGCCTTCCTTCTTTGGCATCAACCTTGTAATGCCAATTCATTTCAACTCCATTATGACATGAATATATTTGACTTCCTGATTTTGCAACTTCTGATTACTCTCAGAACCGTCCAAAAGAACTATCCCTTTTCATGTGCTCTTCCGAAAGTTCCACAAAGAAAGACTTTACAGAGAGTTTGACCTGTTTTTGTGATTCCCTTGCGTTCAAAGTGGGCACTGACTAATTCATTGTAACTAGGAGTAATATGGTCTCAAACCTTGAGCTGACCTCTCTTCTTCTTAGACTAAAATAATGCACGGTTTCGAAAAAATAGTTTGTGATATAAGTAGTTAAAAGTAAAACTTGGAAATGAAATATTGCTTTCACTCTTAATAAACAAGTAAGATTTTCTATATATATATATATGAGTTTTAATCAAGATTATATACGTTTTTTGAACAGCTTTAGCAACACAATCTTTGCGTTCATAATTATTGAAAAACATTCAAACTCTTTGAAACTTGAACGTTCTTTTGTTCTTTGTATTCTAAAAATAATTTACCTTCAAGCCGGTTTGCAATTATAGCAGAGGCAAATGATACTTAAAGTGTTCAATACGTCTAAAACATTTTAAACTTTATATTTTGATATCAAATTTTCTCAATTCTCTGCAATACCTTATTTTGTGGACTTTCAATCCCCCTCAATTTTACAATGGTAAAGATTGATTACATCATTTAACTTACAGATTTCATCATGTCTTTACTTTTGCTTGAACATCGTCTTCCCTTACTGCAACATGATCTTTTTGGAAACTTCTTAAAAAAATTAGTTTTGTCACATAAATTGTTTTAAAATATTTTGTTCAAATGCCAATTAAAATTAAAAAAGAAGCAAATTATGAAAGTAATTTACGACTCGTGTAGTTTAGTTCCATTTCTTTTGTGTGTGATTTCAAGCTTTTGTTTCTATGTTTTCACTCTCTTTTACTTTCAAATAAAAATAAAAACATGTTTAGTTGTTAATGTTAATATAATTATATTTTTATCACTTGTAATAATTACATATTATATAAAACTTAAAATAAATTATTTTTAATTAAAAGTTTAGTTAATATCTTATATAATTTTTATTAACAAATTATCAATATAGTTATTTTATTTTACTAAAATAAATAATTTAAAAATTAAAATTTTGTATATAAACTAATACTTATTTTAAATATAATTTATTTATTAAATCAAATTTTATTTCAAATTTAATTATATCTAATAATAATTATTATATTTATTTTATTTTTCATATTTTTATTAACAATTAATGTTAATTAATTAAATATATAATATTAAATTAAATTATTAATAATAATTATTTAAAATTAATATATTAATATATTAAATAATATATATTTAGTTGATAGTAAATCATATTAAGGAAAAATGAAAAATAAAAAACAAAATTACTAAAGAATCAAACCAACAATTTTTATTGAATATGAAAAAAAGAAAATAAAAATAAAAATAAAAACAAACGTAGAGATATCAATGGGTCGAGCCCATGGCTCGATGTCGGCCCGTGGCTTAGCTCGACCATGAGCTGATCGGCCCGTAGCCCAACGGGCCAACTCGACCTATCATCCCGTAGTCTAGTTAGTCTGAGTTTCAAGGATAAGTTCTATACCAATGACTGGTTAAATATGACATTACAAGTTGATAAGCCACCATAACCAATCATTAATTTTTCACCTAATTTTGGTGAAAAACAGGATGGTATTTTAATGGTGACAAGGACCAAAATAGACAATTCGACCATTGATAGGTGGTGATTAATTTAACAAGTGGTCGCTTGAGGTACGTTTGTTTACAAGCATCCAAACTCGCCCCGTCAATGGTCGATTTGTTTGTTTCAGTCCTTGTTATCATTAAAGTACAGGCTTATAAAAAATTAATGGTTGGTTACGGTGGCTTATTAACTTGTAATGACATACTTAACCAGCCTTGGTACAAACTTCACAGGGCCTAATAATCAGAAGTTTATGTGACCTTTCGATTTTAGATGACTTTTGAAAGAGATTAGTGAAATATCAGTTTCATGTCGAAGGCACAAAATTTGTGTAACTTTAACTCCATGCCGGCCTTGTTGGGTTAAACTTTTCTCCCGAGCATCTGAAAAGTCTCTATTAGTCGACAAGGTAGGGATCTATTGATAGGGAAAGGTAATCAAACCCTTTTTATCTTCATAGCCTCATCTGAAAAGTTGCATCTAACAATGGCTTCCTTTCT
>JANZXR010000065.1:13308-37013 GCA_027575705.1 Erythroxylum echinodendron | reverse complement strand
TGACAATCAAATAATAATGTTAGAAATAAATGAACTAGTTTGATGAGTGTGTTAAGTGTGCAGAAGTACAAAACACAAAAGAAATAAAAACAAAAAAGAAAGGAAAACATAAAAGAAGTGAACAACACAGAAGGAAGCAAAACTCAGAAGGAAGCAAAACACAGAAGGAAGCAAAACACAGAAGAAGTAAAAACACATAAGAAGCAAAACACAAAGTAGAAAAACACAGACTATACAAAGCAGTAGATACGTTAGTACGTCAGACAGTTAGTTAGTTGGAGTTAGTTACAGAACCCAACTAAATAGAAATTATCAAGATTCAAGAAGCAGTTATCAAGAATCAAGAAGCAGTTGGAGACTTAGACTATAAACACTAGTCGTAGTCGAAGATTGAACAACTTTTGCGAAAACCTTTGAACAATTATTGATCTTTGAGCTTTCGAATGTTTACTCAGAAAACAAAAATTTTGTAGTGCAATACCAAGAGAGCTAATCCCACTGTAATAAAAGCTCACAATATCTTTCTGGTGAGAGAAAGAAAAGGCTAAGAGCCTGGAGGGGCTAAGATAGCAGAACGAATACTTGGTATAAGAGACCTGAAGAGGCTCTGGAAGGGAAGAAAGAATACTTGTAAGTTTGTTGAAGTATAGTGAAAACTCAGACGAATTCTGAGGACTGGACATAGCCCATGGTTTGGATGAACCAGTATAAAAGTCGCAGCTTTTATCTTCTATCTTTCAACTTATTCTATTTGTTTTTAAACAAGTATATAGAAGCTATTTGCAATTTAGCTACGTAGCAATTTTCGTATAACTTTTGTCATATTCTTTTAACAAGTTAGAGAAGTTCTTGTCAGAAATATTAAAGATTTTGTATTCACAAAAAGAATACACAATTTAACCCCCTTTTTGTGTATATTATATATTGTACGTGAATTCAATATTAACGTGTGATTTACTTCAATTGGTATTAGAGCTCGGTTTCCAAGAACCACCTTTACAAAATGAGGACAAAGATCTATGGCTGAATCACATGTTTTTATAGCTGAAGGTGCCTCCATCACAAGACCTCCTGCGTTCAATGGTGAAGATTATCATTATTGGAAGGACAGGATGTGGCTCTTCATAGAATCCATACACATTGATCTTTAAGATATCATCAAGAATGGACCATACGTACTAATAGATGATGAAGGAAATACCATTCCTCGTAATAGATGGTCAGCTGATCACAAAGATAGATTTTAACTAAATTCAAAGGCCAAGTTATTTTTGAGTTGTGCTTTAAGTAAAAGCGAATATGATAAAGTTCATGGATGAAAAACTGCGAAGGAGATGTGGAATACTCTATCCATCACACATGAAGGCACAAAATAGGTGAAAGAGTCTAAGATCAGTATTCTTGTATATCAGTATGAGCTGTTTAAAATGAAAGAAGATGAGTCTATTGATAAGATGTTTGGACAATTTCAAACTATCGTTAATGGAATTAAAGATCTTAGGAGAATCTACGATAATCAAGACCATGTAAGGAAGATTCTCAGAAGTCTGTCGAAAAGATGGAGACCTAAAATTATTGTAATACAAGAAGCCAAGGACTTGAGCAAATTAAAGCTAGACGAATTGCTTGGTTCTTTGAAGATACATGAAGTAAAGCTTAATGATGAAGATAAACCTAAAAGAGACAAATCTATAGCATTAAAGGCTGGTCAAAAAAATGACAAGACTCAGAGAAATAGAAGTTTTTCATCAAAAGCATTAAAGATCGAATAAGTCAAGAATGATGATACCAGTGAATCTGATCACGATTCAAATGAAGATGATGACGAATTATCTTTCATTTCAAGAAAGATCAGAAGGATAAGGAAAAAGAAAGCAAAAGGAAATAAAAAATTTTCTTTTAAGAAAAATAACAAAGAAGAAGTTAAGAAAAACATGACCTCTATCATTTGCTATGAGTGTAACAAACCAGGATACTACAAGTCTCAATATCTGTTGCTTAGAAGAGAACTAAAGAAGAATAAAGGAAATAAAAAGAGTATGATGGCAACTTGGGAAGATTTGGATTCATCCGAATCTAATTCTTATTCAGAAGCATCAGAACAAGCAAATATATGCTTAGTAGCCAAAAAAGAGGTTGACAAGGAGGTAACTTCTAACTTTAATGAACTTCAAGATGCATATTTGGAATTGTTAGAAGATTCACATATTATATTAAAGTAGTATAGATCCTTAAAAAGAAAGTTTGTCAAAAACTTGAGGAACACGGAAGTGTTAGAAAAAGAAAATGTCTATCTTAAGAAACAAGTAGACGATATGAAAAAAAAAGTTTCTATTGATAGATCTGAGGAAATTAGTCAGTTGAAACAAAGGACTAATTCTCTTTCTGTATATTTATCAAACTTTACTGAAAGTACGAAGAAAATAAATGACATGATTGGAAATTATCGACACCTTAATTATAAGTGTGGTTTAGGGTTTACTAAAAGCAATACTCGTTACAAAAAGAAGTTTGTTCCATATAGAAAGAAATTTCACCAGTTTTCTTTTTATTCTATGAATAATTCTAAGACTAACCCTATAGGACCCAAGAAAATCTGGGTACCTAAAAGGAACATAATATCTACTGTAGATCTCCTTCCTTGGAAAAAGCAGCCAGCACTAATGGTATTTGTACAGTGGATGCTAGCGACATATGACGAGAAAAAGGTCTATGTTCTTAGGTCTTCAAAATAAGAAGGGAGGATCAGTAACTTTTGGAGATAACTAGTAGGGCGAAATAGTTGGAATCAAAAAAATCGGTAAAGATTCCTTTTCATGTATTGATAATGTTCTGCTAGTTGAAAGTTTAAAACACAATTTGATTAGTGTCAGTCAATTATGTGATTCTAGTTTTGAAGTATCCTTTAATCAAAACTCTTGTGTAGTCAAAAACAAGGACAGTTCCATATTCTTCTCTGCCAAAAGACGAAACAATCTTTATAAAATTAATTTAGAAGATTTATAAAGTCAAAATATTTCTTGTTTTATATCAACAGATGAAGAAAAACTAATCTGGCATAAAAAGCTATGTTATGTTAGTTTCAAACATATTTCCAAGTTGATTAAACATGATTTAGTAAGAGGTTTACCAAAAATAAGTTTTAACAAGGATTTCTTTTGTGAAAGTTGTCATAAAGGAAAACAGGTTAAAACGTCTTTTTCTTCTAAAAATATTGTAACTTCGTCTAGACCTCTAGAGTTGTTACATATAGATTTATTTAGTCTAACTAGGACATTAAGTCTTGGCAGAAAGAAGTATGGTCTCATAATTGTTGATGACTTCACTAGATTTTGTTGGATATTATTTTTGTCACATAAGGACGATGCTTTTAAATGTTTTAAAGTTTTTTCCAAAAAGTTACAAAATGAAAAAGGAATTTCTATTGCTGGAATTAGAAGTGATAATGGTGGAGAATTCGAAAATGAAAAATTCAGAATATTCTATGAAGAGGATAGAATTTTCCATAATTTCTCTGCTCCTAGAACTCCACAACAAAATGGAGTTATAGAAAGAAAGAACAGGACGATTCAGGAAATGGCAAGAGCCATGCTATGTGAAATGAATCTTCCTAAGTATTTCTAGGCAGAAGCTATAAATACAGGTTGTTATATTCAAAATAGAATAATTGTGCGACCATGGTTGAATAAAACTCCATATGAGTTATGGAATGGAAGGAAGCCTAATATATCTTACTTTCATCCATTTTTTTGCAAGTGTATTATATTGAATACAAAAGAAATTTTGGATAAATTTGATTATAAGGTATATTCAGGAATTTTTCTAGGATATTCATTATCTTCTAAAGCTTAAAGGGTTTATAATCTTGCTTCTAAATCTGTTGAAGAATCTATTCATGTCAAGTTTGATGACGGTTCTCAACTAGATAGAAGTAAAGATACTGATAATGAAACCCTAGCAATACCCCTGGTTGATAATAAAGTTGTGTCACCACTAGATGTTCCTCTAGAGAAAATAGAAGATATTCCTGAAAGTTTTAGCATAAAAAAGGACTGGAAATATAAATCATCTCACCCAGAAAATCTGATTATAGGAGAAACTTCAGACGGTGTGAGAACTAGGTCTAAATTCAGAAGAGAAGCAAATGTAGTTTTTATTTCTGAAATAGAGCCTAAGAAAATTGATGAAGCTCTTTAGGATGAAGCTTGGATTTTAGCCATGCAAGAAGAGCTGAACCAATTTACTAGGTGTAAAGTTTGGTCTTTAGTTCCCAGACCTTCCAAAAAGTCTATTATAGGAACCAAATGGGTTTTTAAGAATAAACTAGATGAGTCAGGTAGAGTAATTTGTAACAAAGCTAGATTAGTAGCTCAAGGTTATAATCAACAAGAAGGAATAGACTATAATGAAACTTATGCTCCTGTAGCTAGGTTACAAGCTATTAGGATTTTGCTTGCATATGCTGTTTTTCATGATATAAAGCTATTTCAAATGGATGTGAAAAGTGCCTTTTTGAATGATTTTATAGACAAAGAGGTTTATATAAAGCAACCTCCTGGTTTCGAAGATCCTAAGAAACTAGACTATGTATATAGACTTCATAAATCTTTATATGGCTTGAAACAAGCTCCTTGAGCTTGGTATGATTGTCTAAGTTCCTTTTTGATTGAAAATAGTTTTAGTAGAGGACATGTAGACAAGACTTTGTTTAGAAAATACATTGAGAATGATTTCATCATTGTACAGATATATGTTAATGATATTATCTTTGGTACAACGTCTAAAAAGCTATGTTCTAGTTTTGAAAAACTGATGCAAAGCAAATTTGAAATGAGAATGATGGGTGAATTAAAATTCTTTCTTGGTTTACAAGTTATGCAAACCGAAGAAAAGATTTTTATTCATCACAGAAGTATATCAAAGAACTATTGGTTAAATATGAAATGGATAAAGTAAAACCTATGTCAACTCCTATGCATCCTTTAAAACCTATGTCAACTCCTATGCATCCTTCAAACCCTTTATCTAAGGATGAAGCAGGAAAGAAGGTTGATCAAACCCTTTTTAGAGGAATTATAGGTTCTTTACTTTACCTTATAGCAAGCAGACCTGATATTCTATTTAGTGTTTGTTTGTGTGCAAGATTTTAAGTAGATCCTAGAGAATCTCATTATATTACTGTTAAAAGAATTTTGAGATATCTATCAAGTTCTACTGATCTTTGCTTAATGTATGAGAAAGGTAAAGATTTCAGGTTAATTGGCTACTATGATGCTGATTATGCTAGAGACAGGATTGATAAAAAGAGTACAAGTGGAGGCTATCACTTTCTTGGCCATAATTTAGTTTCATGGTCTAGTAAGAAGCAAAGCTCAATTGCTCTATCTACTGCAGAAGCTGAGTACATGTCAGCTACAAGCTGTTGCTCACAAACATTATGGATTAAGTATCAGTTAGTAGATTATTCAATACAAGAAGAAAAAATTCCAATCTTCTATGACAACACAAATGCTTTCAACCTATCGAAGAATCCAATACAACACTCAAGGGTAAAGCATATCGAAGTTAGGCATCATTTTCTGCGAGACTATGTACAGAGGGGAATCATTAGTCTACAGTTTGTTGAGACAAATCATCAATGGGAAGATATATTCACTAAGCCCTTGAATGAAGAAAAATTCAAAGAAATTAGACGAAACTTGATTATGGTAGTGTTGAGTGATCAATCATCTGGCACATCATGACCCAGATGATTTTACAGAAGGAAGATAAAAAGTCGAAACCCTTCATGAGCACAGTAACTGTAAGTTATAGACAGTAACTTTGGAGAAGGTAGTATAAAGGGAAATCTTCTCAAAAGGTTCAAAACATCACCTACTCAAGAATACTCTTGAAATCCTCTAAAATCAACTTTTGCAAAAGCTCTCAAACAAAAACGATTCATTACTCTATTCTTAATTTTTCATTTACATTCTCATCTTTAGAGACTAATCTCATTACATTGAGAAAGCTCCTACTGTCTAAAGATCATAGTGGAGCAATCTATGATTTATGGAAGACTCGTTGATTTTGACTCCTTGAAGAAGAATCAGATGGATATTAAATCAGAAGTCGATGTAGCGGGATCGAAGAACTTCGTTCAAGTTCATAAAGTAGTTTATCTGAATGAAGTTTATGAGTTTTAAAAGAAAGCAAAAGTAGTAGACGATACTGTAGTATCAATAGGGGATAGATTGTCAGTTATTATGACATTGGAGCCAATCAAGAGGGCCAGTGGATGTCCATGTGTTAGAGCAGAGGTGTCTCATAACACTAGATGGATGACTGAAAGCCTTGTAGAGAAGGAACATATTAATCGACAACTATATGGAAGTAGTGACCCAAAGAACAAAAAGGTGTCAAATATTGTTCCGAAGGCTAGGGTTCTACATACTATACTTTTTTACTGTATTCTAGTAAGAACAGGATCGAAGAATGTTGTAACAATAATAGATAAACAATGCCTGTTTTATCTACTCAACCATCAAGCCATAAATCTTCCACACCTAATTTTGAGGTATATGATGAAGACAAAGAGGGATTCCAATGCCTTACCGTATAGCATGATGTTAACAAGAATCTTTAGAGATTCTGGAATTCTTCTTGACAGAGGAAACATGGTGAAGGTGAATATCAAAATCATTATTAATGCATCTACTATATGTAGAATGGGATTGAAAACTCAAGAAAAGGAAGAGATAACTTCTATAGAGAAAGCAAGGACTGAGGGGGAGCATACTGTCAGACGGAGTGTGAGTGGAAATGTTACTCCCACAAAGAAGAAGAAATCTAAACCCTCAGGAAGAATGGCTATAGAAGAAAAGAAGAATAAATCGTCCGAGGTAGCAACTAAAGATAAGACGATTTTACAAAAGAAGAAAGTCAGGTGCATCTATCTGAAAAACAAGTGTCGTTGAAAAGAAAAGGATAGACACTTGATGTTGAGCAACTTAAGAAGTCAAGAAGATCACCAAGGTTACTAACTCTCTAACAACAAGAGTAGAAGAGAGGGAAATAATTGATTCCTGGTGAAGATTCTAAGAAGGTAGAAAAAGCACCACAGGCTACTAGGTCTTTAGTCTCAATTTTGCAACAGCAGTAGCCAAAGTCAACCAAAGAGACAAAAATTAAGAGGAAGTTGGAGTTTGAAAGGAAGAGACCCCAACTACAAGCACCTTCTAGACTGGTAGAAGAAAATAAGAAGTTGAAGACCAGTCAGAAAGAGGGTACTTCTACTGGTGGTCAAAAAGAAAAATCAGTTGAACACAGAGTGGTATCTCATAATCCTATCAGAAAAGAGGACTTAAAAATGAAGGTGATAGAAGAAATTGTACCTGTTAGAAGCAGAAGCTCAATCATCATAAGAGAACCCGTGAAAAGGTTGGTCAAGGTACAAGTTGAACCTATCTCGGTCAATAATCGGTCTATACATCTTCTGAATCATGCAGAGAGAAGATTATATGAGATTCTGAGAGATGAAAAATCAGAATCATATCCATTGAAGATGATAAAGGATCGATATACTATCTACCCAGCTACAGGTAGAATATTGATCAAGATTGTACCTGATGTGTAACCTAGAGCTTCAAACATTGTCCGCAATATAGAAAAAGGGAAACAGAAGATATAACCTGAAGGAAAAACAGGTGACCTTACAGAAGAGCAAATACAAGAAGCTGTGAGAAACATAGATGAGGCATGCAATACAAAGAAACCAAGAGGAATCTATGATTCACACCACATGTCAAAAGCATCAGGAAGTCATCGTGGATGCTTCACCACAGATGCAACTTCTCAGGTAGTTGGAAGAGTGACCAAAGGACAGTTCAGAACTATCATGATCAAAGGTATTAGTTTCAACTTAGAAACTCTGGTACACCAAGTCATGCACCTTAGACATTTGAGTTCTATATCTTCAATTAAAGATGTCCTTCACTTTCTTGGCAAACCGATACCAAAACTACCAAAACCTGATGACCTTGATCTCCCTGAAGGAAAACAATTTTTCAAACCTCTTGTTTTGAAAATTGTTGAATTAGATGTTTTACCTTCAGAAACACATGTTGAAACAAACTTCTAACCATCAGAAACACCTCAAAAAGTTCTTACAATTAATATAGAAGAAGTTAGTCACTCTCAACAGTGGAGTCAGGAAGTCTTAGTGAAGGAGATTGAAGAAATTCATATTAAGGTTGATGATTTGAGTGACTCAGTTGGTGATCTACATGAGGAAGTAACTTATATACGAGTGTCAATAGAAGAAGACCTCAAGTTGATCAGAACTGACATGCAATGTATTTTTTCTGAAATCATGAAGCATCTAAGATAACATTTTTTAATTAATAACAAACAGGCAGAGAAGAACAGAAGAAAGAGGGACAAAAGTAGAAGGAAGAAGAAAGAAGAAAAGAATATGGGGAGAAGAGAAAAAAAGAAATGGAAGAAGAAGCAGAAAAGCAGAAGCAAAAGAAAGAAAAGCAGAAGAAAGAAGAGAAGAACATATATAAGAAAAGAAGATAGTATATGTGTATATTGCTTAATGTCTTCTTATTCATTATCTAAATAAAAATAGTTCATTCACTTTTATCTTTCTAAATTATGATTATTTGTTATCATCAAAAAGGGGGAGATTGTTAAGTCAGGAGGACTTTATGATGATTAATTTTGATGACAATCAAATAATAATAATTTTAGAAATAAATGAACTAGTTTGATGAGTGTGTTAAGTGTGCAGAAGTACAAAACACAGAAGAAAAACACAGAAGCAATGGAGAATACAAAAGAAGTGCAAAGATACAGAAGAAGCAGAAGATACATAGAAGAAGTAAAAACACAGAAGAAGCAGAAGTCATAGAAGAAATAAAAACACAGAAGCAGAAGATACAGAAGAAGTAAAAGCACAGAAGAAGCAGAAGATACAGAAGAAAGCAAAACACAAAAGAAATACACAGAAGAAGTAGAGAACACAGAAGAAAGCAAAACACAGGAGAAAGAAAAACACAGAAGAAGTAGAGAACACAAAAGAAAGCAAAATACAGAAGAAAGAAAAACACAGAAGAAGCGAAGAACACAGAAGAAGCACAAAGATACAGAAGAAACAAAAGATACAGAAGAAGCAGAAGATACGCTAGTACGTCGAATAGTTAGTTAGTTAGAGTTAGTTATAGAACTCAACTAAATAGCGGTTATCAAGATTCAAAAAGCGGTTATCAAGATTCAAGAAGCAGTTATCAAGAATCAAGAAGCAGTTGGAGACTTAGACTACAAATAATAGTCGTAGTCGAAGATTGAACAACTTGTTAGGTGTTTTCGAAAACCTTTGAAACAATTATTGATCTTTGAGCTTTTAATTGTATCTTAGAAAAGAAAAATTATGTAGTGCAATACTGGAGAGCTAAAGATACTGTAACAAAAGCTCACAATATCTTTCTAGTGAGAGAAAGAAAAGGCCAAGAGCCTGGAGAGGCTAAGATAGCTGAAAGAATACTTAGTGTAAGAGACCTGAAGAGGCTCTGGAAGGGAAGAAAGAATACTTGTAAATTTGCTGAAGTATAGTGAAAACTCAGACGAATTTTGAGAACTGGACGTAGCTCATGGTTTGGGGTGAACCAGTATAAAATCGCACCGTCTATCTTCTATCTTTCAACTTATTTTATTTTGTTTTTTAAACAAGTATATAGAAGTTATTTGCGATTTAACTATATAAAATTTTTTTAGATATTGTTTTAATAAGTTAAAGAAGTTCTTATCAAGAAATATTAAAGATTTTGTATTTATGAAATGAATACACAATTCAACCCCCCTTCTTGTGTATTTTGTCTATTATAAGTGATTTCTATATCAACGCGTGATTTACTTTAAACAATACATAAAATCTAGAAATTTATGAGTGTTATAGGAATGAAGGTATTCATATGATTGTAAATGTGATCGAAAGGAAATGAGTAAGGTGTATTAGGTATGAATGAATGAGAAATTGGATATTGTTTGATTATAAAATGCTAGAAAAGGATTGGTGAGTGAATGATTGATGAACTTAGAATAATCAAGTGTTCTTGAGGTATAACCTAAATGAAAAATAGACATATATAAGTGACAATGTTTGAATGATCATGACTTGTGCTTAAAAATATAGAATAGTCAATTGAGCATGCATTGTACATGACACATATATATTTGTCTATGATTGAGCAACTTAGTAATGTGTAAAATGTGTGTATTGCATGATTTGGATGCTCAAGTTGAACGCTAGCATCTAGACATTGCCAGCTCGACAAGGCAATAGCTAATCTAGATGTATTGTGAGTAACCTAGATGTTTCTCACTAGGATTGATTGTATTTGCTTAAATTTCAATTATTGAACTAATATTTATATGAATGTGATAATTCCGGACATTAATGGTCTGAGGAGTTTTGTAATTGAGATTGTATTGGAAGTGTATCATAATTGAATGCGAATTTGAAAGAAACAAGTATACTCAACAAAAATGTTGAATGCCAGACTTAGATTCGATGAAAATGTAAAAGTGACTTTGCATGATGAATGAAAGTGATTGCATATAATATGAATTGATGCATCTCATTACATTAAAATGCATGATCAAATAAAGGAGTTATGAATGGAGTGACCAGAGAAAAAAAAACTTAAAGCTCAGAAATGCGCATAAAGAACCACAGGCTTAGTATTATAATGAGCCCAAATCCACAATAGATATGGGACAATTATCAATCAGCCCGGTATCCACAGTAGATATGGGACAGCTAAAAAGGAACTCGGTCACAACAAAGTAACAATGAAAGTGAGTCACATATGCATTTATATTTGTACACATACATGTATTATGTGAAAGATTACATGAATTTACTGAATTGTGATTTTATGAATGATTGAGAAAATGATCAGATTATTATGAAACGAGTATGTGAAACGTGTGATGTCATGATGTATATTTGATATGAGGTATATTGTGAAATTGATTTTGATATGTGACATATGTGTTTTGATATGAGTGACCACATCGAGGATAGTTCACTCATTGAGTTCACAGAACTCATCAAAATTGCAAATGTTGATTTTCAGGTTCAAAAGATATCAAGTTAGACTATTTGGAGTATAATTAATGCATTCGAACATGAGTTAGTGGTCGGATCAGTTATACCTGCACATGTCTTCAGTGATTTTGTAACTTAATTATAGTTCTTAATTATTGTACAATGTTTGTGAGATTTCTGAAATGTAATGACATTTATGACTGGATATGTTTATAAATAAAATGAGCCATGACATTTATGACTGGATATGTTTATAAATAAAACGAGCCAAAGTGAACATTGGGTTGTTGAAAATGTGTTTTATTCTTGAAAAATTTGTAATGAGTTGTCTTAACGGTTCTCGAATATTTGTCACTACGTTCGAGCATATGCTCTATAGGGTGGTGTGTTACAACAATTCACGAATAAATCAAAAATCAACAATTCAACATATATAATTACGCAACACATATATTCATCTTATATAGTATAACTCATTTTGTTTGATTAGATCATTTAACCATAAACTAAAGACATACACTCTCATCTATAACATATTCAACTTCAACCACAACTCACAACTATAAATTTATAACTTGCTTTATGTAATTTCATAATTCAATTATAAACAAATATATTTTGTTTACTTATACAATTAAATTTGTAATGCTTATAATTATTTTGTTTTCTTAACTAATTTTAATCATTGTTATTAGTTTAACAATCTTTCATCCACCAATTTTAATCAACATTCTTAGTTTCTTACCCAAGTTAACTCCACAATGAAGAGTTAATATATACTACACAATTCAATTTAATCCAGCACAATTCAATAATAAACAATATAAAAATGCAAATATTTAATTTTCTTAACTTAAGTACACATATTAAATGATATTATTATACATTAAATATTATATTTAAATGATTAATCATATTTTAAATACTTTTTATATACAAACAATAATTAGTAAATTGTATGTTTCATATAAATTAATTAACAAATTTAACAATTTAATCCATTAATTTTGAAATTGACAATGCCTAAATTACATTGAGAACTAACTCACACGAACAATTCTAACTTTCAAAACTAAATTTTCCAATGCAGTAATTTTCTTCATAAATTGACAATGCCTAAATTACATTGAAATTGAACCAACTCACACAATAAATTCCGACCTTCAAGCCTAAATGCTCCAATGCATTAATTTTCTTCATAAATCAACAATATCTAAATTACATTGAAATTGAACCAACTTAGACAAACTATTCCAACTTTCAAACCCAAATTTTCCAACTTACATAAACAATTCTAACAATTTCAACTATCAAACCATTCACAAAATACACATGACAACTAAAAATATAGTGAAATAGCAATTTAGAGAAAAAACGCCCAAAAATTAGAAATTTCAATTTAGAGTTGGGTTGGGTTAGGTTTAAATTTGGAACTAAAAAAATTAAAAATCCATATTTGCACTTTGCAGATAGCATTCTATCCAACTCCAGGGACTCTAGGCGAGTAGCTGGACTAGATAGAGATGTTGGAGAGAGTGGTGGGGCAGGCGGTCTGAAGGTTGGGACATATGGTGTAATGGCAGGCGGTAGTCAACAACTCGTAAGGTAGTGATGAACGATGACTACTACGACACTAAGGCTAACTTGGGCACATTGGCACGCCAATTGAAGACAAAAGAGGAGATTCAGAAAGTTTAAACTGTAAAATGAAAAATGAGAGAGTGAAAGAGACTGGTCAGGGTATTTCTTTAATTAAAATTTTAAAAAATAAGCCCCTCAACTTTTTAAACTTTACAATATCGATCGATATTTTAAATACCAGCCAATACCAAACAATATAGTTTCAAACCATTTTTCAGCCGGTACGATACGAGATCCAAAACTTTGAGATCAAGAAATGGAAGTGTAATACAGAAGAGGTAGTAGTTATTTGTTATATTTCTTAAAAAGAACAATTTTTTCTTTAATTTATAATATAAATTTTATATTAATTAAAAATTAAAAATTAATTTAAACATAAAAAATTAGTGAAAATATTTTAGGTTAAACTCTTTTTACTTTCAAAATATTAGGGAAAAATATTGCATATAAAATTTAAAATTTGAAAGTTAAAAATAATAAACCTATTTTAAGGGTTAATAAAATGATCATTGTAAAATATATGAATGTTAATATTTATTTATTTATCACTTAATTTCATTAAAATAAAATCACCAAATGTAAAATTTTCTTTATCATGTAATTAAAACTAAAGAAAGCCATATTTACATTAAAATATTAGAATTTAAATTTTAAAATTATAAAGAAAATTTATTGCTAGAAAACTTGCAAAAGAAGAAAAGTGGTCAAAAGTGTAGGTTGCAATGTTTTGAATTTCGATCCGTACCAGCCAGAGAATGATACGAAGTAGAGGTGTTTATGTACCAGGTGTAAATATCAGTAAGTACCGGTGTGTTTCGTCTGGTATCGATCGGTACTTACGGTATTTATAACACCAGTCGTATGCCGGTTGGTACCAAAAATTTTGAAAAATATGGGGCCTTATTAGCAAAATTTTTAAAAATTGCTCCATCCCTTTTCTTTTTTTTCAAAGTTTTTTAATTAGTTATTTAGTTCAACTTTTGTTGTGATTTTTTAATTTTTATTTTTAAAATAAAAATATTTTTATTAATAATAATAATTATACATTAAATAAAACTTAAAAATAAATTATTTTGTTTAAATTTATTTTAATCTTTTATATAATATTTATTAATAATGTATTAATAAAAATATTTTATTTTTTAAAATAAATAATTTTAAATTTTTATATATAAATTAATATTTATTTCATATATTTTTAATTATTAAATCAAATTTTATTTGAAATTTATATATTTTAAAAAATTTTCAATTTATTTATATTTATTAATAATTATTACATTAAATTAAGATATTTATAATTTTAGTAATAATTAATTTTAATAATTAAATGTATATTATATTTTCTTGATAATAAATTAAATAATATATGTTTTTGTTTCATATTTTAATTCTAATTGGTTATTTCGTTATCATGAACTATTGTTGTAAATTGTAATAATTTGAGAGATAAGAATATTTATTGTTCTTTTTATTGTATGTTTTGATATAATTATTATTTATTATATAATGAAAATTGAAATTATAATATTTTAAATATTTTGTGTTTGTACGATTATGACTGTCTTTTTTCCATAAAAATTGTAGTTATTATTTATATGTTAAATATATGAAAATTATTGTTATTTCATATTACTTGTGATTATTATTTATTATTATAATTTTTAAAAACGGGGTAAAAGTATACAGTTCAACTGTACAATATAACAATAGACTATTTTGTAATTTTTAAAAAAAATTTACGAACTATTTTATAAATTTAAAAAATTTGCTGAAATAGTACTTAATCTCGACCAGTACTAAATAGTACCGTACTAGAATCTAATCTAATATTAAATCTGATACGGTATTCTTAATATTAATTGGTTGCAGTTTAACATTTTTACAAAAATTTAAGTTATTGCTTTATTTTGACTCTAAAGTTATTAATATATTACTCACCGTAAATAGACGACGACAAAAGTGGTAATAGAGATAAAAGTAGAAACGATACGATAAAATTCACACCTTTAAAAAAGTTTAAACCAAAAACAAAGTTTTAAACTTAGGCCTTGTTTATTCTATTTATGTTTTTAGTTTTTAGTTTATGTTTTTAAATTTAACAAAAAAATAAGTTTGTTTCAGTCTTAGTTTTATTTTTAAGTTTAAGTTTTTTTTTATTTTTAAAATTTATGAAAATCAAAAATCAAATAATATTTTTAAATTTTACCTAATATATAATTATTATCGACAATAAAATATAAGCATATTAATATTAATAATTAAATAAAATTTTATTTTATTTAAAAATAAAAAATCAAAATCAAAATCTATAGCGAGAAAATGGAATTAGAACCATACGATTTAAGAAAAATTTCACCCAGGTTTTTGGTATAAATAATTTGAGACTACCAATAAGAAAGGATTTCACAAAATGAAAAGAAGATATCGGGCGAGAGCTGACACCATAGTCTACCATACTATTAGATTCAAGAACGTCCAGGTTCTCTTCACACGCAAACAGTGGGGTGAGAGCTGATATCATCCTCTACTATTCTATTACATTCAAAGAACGTCCAGGTTCTCTTCACATGCAAACTGTGGGACCCATAGTTAAAACTTCCATTTTACTTTTCTTTCTACTCAGAAAATACATTTAATTTTTTCCACGGAAAGCAAGAGATTTTCCTACTTGGGCCTTTCTTTTCTGCGTCACACGCAGCTTTCTTCATTCGGACTTGTATGTAGCGAGAGATCACAGCGAGAAGATCTCTTTTAACTTCATAATCCTCTCTCCTCTCTATTTACCAGGGTACGGTTACGGTATACTGTAAAACAGAGTGACTTATACAAAAGACGGGTCTTTCTGTTCGTTTCTTGGTGGGGTTTTGTCTGTTCTATTGTTTCGGCTATATTAATTAGAGCCCCGGCTTCCTTTTGATTTATCATTTCCCCTTTCTGGGCAACAGGGATGCGAAATAGACTTAATTGATGGTTGTGTTCGATTTCGGTTTTGGAGAGTGATAAAATCACTAGTAGGTGGTTTTTGACACACCGGAAGCCCACGGTGCTTCATTTTTCTGCTCCCTTCTGGGTTTATTTTATCAGATAAGATTGTTGTTTTGGGCATTTCTTTTCCCCCTTTTTCCTTCTAGTACTGTATTGTATGGTTATGCAAATAGCTAGAGCGGTGCAGAAATAGCAATAAGAATCATTCCGAGTGGAGAAGCTACAAGAAAGCATTCATAGTTCTTCTGAGAGTGTGGAACTCTGCTCCTAAAGCTATATAGGATTTTGAGATCTTGAAATCTGACGGAAAGTGTTAGTATTACTCTTTTTAATGCAGAATAAAGGTGGGTATTTTGGATCTAGAACTTTGATACATGGCTGTTTCAATATAAGCAGGGCTCGTGTTTCCTTGAGTAGCCCTGTTTGGGTATGAGCAATTAAACGTGGAATGCATTTCTTAGGATGGTTTTCTAATTCTCAGTGAGCCAAAATCTCTGAAGCGGCCGTTCAATGTCGAGAGCATCAATTACTGGGTTCTTATTGTTTTCTTGTCTTCTGATCTCAGTTTCTTCTACTATTGACAATGAGTTTAACTGTAACTGCGATGATGAGGGGTCTTGGAGTATCCATAGCATTCTAGAGTGTCAGAGGGTCAGTGATTTCTTGATTGCTGTGGCCTACTTTTCAATACCCATTGAACTCCTTTACTTTGTTAGCTGTTCCAATTTTCCGTTTAAATGGGTGCTGCTCCAATTTATAGCGTTTATAGTTCTTTGTGGATTGACCCATTTGCTCAATGGATGGACTTACTACGGCCCACACTCATTCCAGTTGATGCTGTCCCTCACCATTGCCAAATTTATGACAGCATTGGTCTCATGTGCTACTGCAATAACACTTTTAACTTTGATTCCTCTGCTTCTCAAAGTGAAGGTCAGAGAGATCTTCTTGAGGCAAAATGTGTTGGAATTAGATCAAGAGGTAGGTATGATGAAGAAGCAGAAGGAAGCAAGTTGGCATGTCCGGATGCTGACCCAAGAAATTAGGAAGTCATTGGACAAACATACCATATTGTATACTACACTAGTTGAGCTCTCTAAGACTTTGGATTTGCACAATTGTGCAGTATGGATGCCTAATGATGATAGAACAGAAATGAATCTAACACATGAGTTGAAAGCATGTTCTAACAATTATGGTCGTTGTATCCCTATCAATGATTCGGAAGTGTTAGACATAAAAGACAGCGAGGGAGTGAAGACTTTGAGGCCAGATTCAGCACTCGGGACTGCAAGTGGTGGTAGGACTGAAGAGGCTGGTTCTGTGGCGGCAATAAGGATGCCAATGCTTCGTGTTTCAAACTTCAAAGGGGGCACTCCTGAATTAGTGGATACTTCTTATGCGATCCTGGTTTTGGTTCTTCCAGGTGCTGATTCTAGGACGTGGAGTTATGAGGAAATGGAAATAGTCGAAGTGGTTGCTGATCAGGTGGCTGTGGCTTTGTCTCATGCTGCAGTTCTTGAAGAATCTCAGCTGATGAGGGAGCGGTTGAGCGAGCAAAATCGTGCATTGCAGCAGGCTAGGAAAAATGCAATGATGGCAAGCCAGGCAAGGAATTCATTTCAGAAGGTTATGAGCCATGGGATGAGGAGGCCAATGCACTCAATTTTGGGTCTACTTTCCATGTTCCAAAATGAGAATATGACTTTTGAGCAGAAGATGATTGTTGATACATTAGTGAAAACAAGCAATGTTCTTTCAACTTTGATTAATGATGTGATGGAGATTTCAGCTAAGGATAATGGAAGATTCCCATTAGAGATGAGGCCATTCCAGTTGCACTCTATGATTAGGGAAGCTTCTTGCTTTGCCAAGTGCTTATGTGTTTATCAAGGCTTTGGATTTGAAACAGAAGTCCAGAGTTCTTTGCCTGATTTAGTAATTGGGGATGAGAGAAGGGCTTTTCAAGTGATTTTACACATGGTAGGACATCTGTTGAACATGTATGATGGAGGTAAAACTTTCATATTTCGGGTCTTCTCTGAGAGTGGCAGTCAGGGTAAGAATGATAGGATGTTGGGCATGTGGAAAGCCAATGCTCCACATGAGTATATAAGCGTAAAGTTTGAAATTGAGATTAGTGAGGGGAGATCATTATCAGATGGATCAATCTCTGCTACAAATTCTTTATGCCGTAGACACAACAGTGATGAAGTTGAGGGCTTAAGTTTTGGTATGTGCAAAAAGCTTGTTAAGGTGAGTACTCCATGTATCATCCATTTCTTCTAGTTTTAGTTTTACCTGACATGAAGATTCTGCATTTTGACCAAGATTCATCTATTTTTTAAACATGTCTTGAGCCTTACTGTTCTTTGGCTGATAATGTTCACAAGACGCCTCTATTAACCCTATTTACTGGACAAGTATTTCTGTTCTATTTGGGAAAATTGTGGTTATCTTTGCACTAAATCGATGTACGCTTTTATACTTCGCGTAAAAGACTGTTATTCTTAGTTAGGGTCTCTAAACTATAAATGTTATGTTATCTAAGCAATTGATTTTGGTTTAAAGTGTTTGATTAGTCATCTGTATTGAAGTAAAAGTTTGTTAATTTATTATTTTGTGACTCTTTTTCTAAGTAATCAAACTAATGTGTTAATATTAATCTGGAGATCCATAAGAATGTTTTATACTTTTTCCATTTCTCAATCCGCGTGGACGAGGTTGATGGTTTCGGGGGTGAGATTGCTGTCTTTGTCGGATGATGTTGATAAATTCAGATACTTTTTCCAACTTTCCAAGCCCAAATCTTTAGCTTCTCTAAAATTCTATTCCAATCTGCTATCCAACATTCTAGGGAGGGGTATCTTTTGAAGATGTCCACTTCCTTCAATTGCAATGCATTGGCAGTGGAGAGACCATTTACAATCTATTTGGCATTTTTATTTGTATCTGCAGATGATGCAAGGTAATATATGGATATCTCCCAGCTCTCTGGGTCAAGCACGAGGCATGACACTGGTTCTTAAGTTTCAAGTTAGACCATCTTATGGACGAGGCATATTTGGCTCAGGAATTTCTTCAGAGCAACCAAATTCCAATTCTCAGTTGAGGGGGCTTAAGGTTGTACTAGCTGATGATGATGATGTAAACAGGACTGTGACAAAGAAGCTGCTTGAGAAGTTGGGATGTGAAGTGACAGCAGTGTCATCCGGTTTTGAATGCCTAAGTTCACTTAGTTCTGCTGGGAATTCTTTCAGAGTAGTTATTTTGGATCTTCAAATGCCCGAAATGGATGGATTTGAAGTGGCAGTGAGAATTCGGAAGTTCTGCAGCCGCAATTGGCCGTTGATCATTGCCCTCACTGCAAGTGCTGAGGATCATCTATGTGAGAGATGCCTGCAAATAGGAATGAATGGATTGATTAGAAAACCTGTTCTATTGCAAGGGATGGGAGATGAACTTCGAAGAGTTCTGCAGAGGGCAGGTGAAGGGTTGTGAAGAGCAACTTTCTGGGAGGAAGAGTGGCATTCGTTAATTGAAAATAATCTTCTGGGAGTCTTCAATCAACTCTTCCTGAAGACCTGCATGGAGGTTTTTCGCATAGTGATTTTATATGTCCCAGTACACAAAATATGAAATGTTACCATTGTCTGCTAACCAATTTAAAGTTTTAAAGAACTACACAGGATGGGCTATGGCTTGATGTAAAGCAGCTCATACCATATCAATAGCAAAACAAAGGAATTTACAAGTTTAGATGCAAACTTTACTGTCATGAACCCTTGTTTTCTAAAAAGCTATTTGCTACTACGTTGCCGGTTGTGGCCTCAATTCAGACCCTTTGATTCAAATACATTAGGAAAAATATTTATGATTGGTAGTAATTTTTTTTTCTACATTCATTTGAGAATTTTGAATTCACTATTACTATAAAACTTTTCCTTCTCAAAAGTAAAAAAAAGAATGTTACAGTGTTTACATGTTTAAAACCTTGCTTAGTAGACTTTAAAGCCTTACAACTGGGGAGGGATCCAATTTTGACCGCAGCAAAATAATTATGAAATTTTTTTCGCAATCTTTGTTTTTTTGAAAACCAAGATTTTTTTAATTTTATAAAATGATTTAACACAAATCATAATAAAGCGGAAACTTAATTCGTATCTTATTTCGAAGTTTGATCTTTATCTTGTCGTATCTCTCGAGTCGTTCTCAAAATCGAACTGTTTTAACCATCATAGCTGCACAAATATTTGGCCTCTAATGGTATCCACATAATGAGTTGAGATAACTCTGTAACTCTTACAAAGAGGATTAAGCATAAAGTACTAACTTCATAGAGCTTAAGCCTATTTATAATAATAAGCTTTGGACGTTTTAGTAATTTAATTGAAATTAAATTATAATTTTAATTAAACTTTAATTAGAATTACAGATAATTCTAATTAAATACTAATTATGTTCATATAATAATCAATATCTCATATTGATCCTTATTTATTAAATATCTCATATTTAATAGTAAAGTTTCTTAAACTTTATAATTAAGTATAACTTGATTAAATTAACTTTGCTCTTTTCAACTCATTCTATATGTGAGACCCATTAGGTTCTCAAATATGTTGGCAATGATTATAAATTCTAATTTTAATTTCTAATTAAAATTAGATAAATTAAAATTTCTTTTAATTTATATTTAATTCTCTAATTAAACAATTTATAATCATAGATCCAGATTGGTGTCTAGTAACGCATCATGACCACCCAAATATTTAGGAATATCAAAGTGGTTTTGACTAATCTTTCTGTGCATGATTTTTCTGTATAATTCAATCCTTTCATCATATAATATTCTAATTAGACATAGAGCATGAAATTAATTTTAGTCTAATCATATTAGTTCTTCTCCATTAGTTATCGATTCAATTAATGAAATTTGTAAACTATTTACAAAGTATCATTTCATCTTAGCCAAGAATTTCCTGAATCAATACTAATTAAGAACAACGGAATATTCTCCCTAATTACTTTAGGATGATAAATCATATTTTGATCACTCAACTACCTCATACAGTTCATGCTATATTCAATGACTATCAATTAAATGACCTATGATTAAATAGATCATAAGTAGTGTCAAAACATAGCAATCTCTATACAAGATAACTTTGGTGACCTCAAGTCAAAGGATCACTTATACAATCATCACAATGAGAATCCCATAGATATACAATTAATGTTCTAAATAGATTTCTAATATCGGGTCTGTTCAGTGAACTTATTCTCTAACAAGCACCTACATGTTTGCTTAAGTATCTTTATACTTTAACCTATGAGATCGACTACTTCCTTCATAAGGAAAAACGAGACATGTGCTAATCTTTTTACATTCTATTAATGTCCAATTTTAATAGAATAATGACTAGGATATTTAGAAATAATACATAAATGAAATATGAATCTTATAATTATAATCTTATTATAATTTTATTTGCAATATACAATTATCCCATAGACTTTATCGTATACATTTAAACATGTGCAAGATAAATAATGTCTTTAAATAATTTGTCACCAAACTACAGCCGAAGCGATTGGCTATAGGGTATAAATCAATAATCTCCCACTTGCACTAAGCCAATCATTTAAATATCTCATACTATATCACTATATGATGATTATTCTACTACTAGCTTAATGAGAGAATTCTACAAGATTCTTTATAGTGAGCACTTATTTAATTCTTATAACTCAAGTCTTAATTATCAACAAAATTAAGAAAATTTGCCCAAACACATTTTTGGATCTTCAATGAGACAATAGCTCCTTATGCATGCCTAATGGCTCTAATGTTCTACAATACATTACTATATTGAACAATGCAAAGAAAATCTATCAAGTTCATTAAAGAACTTGTTGATCCAATTAATCATTTCTACACAATGAAAAATGTATTGTGGCTCAATTAACAACCATTGCTACATTGGAACCTTTCCAATCCTATTGTTTTAAGTAAATAAACCTTAATTAGGAATTATTTCGAAAGATATATCTTTATCATCTTGAACTCAAATATCAACTCTTATATAGAGTAATGGATATCTTTAATATTTCATAAGTATCTGATATCTCAAATACTAAATATCTTTAGTACATTATCTATATACTTGGACTTAGAATAAGTTAACAACGTCCAATCTATCTCTATATATCTAATTCCCAGAATTAAGTTGTTACTTTCCATATCCAACAAGAGTTGTTATTGGACAATTATGTGTTCAATAATTGAAAGTTAGAATTGTTGTTTTCTGTGAGCAATATGTCTCTACATACTCTCACTGATGAGGATTATTATATTCCTACTAACCTTCTTGTAGACATAAATTCACAATCATCTTTAAAAAAAACCTTTTGAATTCATTATGAAAGTGAATCTTTTAATGTCTCACAACCTTCAGCTATACACCAAATGTATCATTAAAGGCCTTAGTTTCAATTAGATGTAATTTTATGAGATTTGAACCTGTCAAATTCCTTCTTACTCCCACTACTTATCTTAAGAACTATTCTCTTATAAGTATATATTGAATCAAACAATTTGTTCAATGAATCTATAAGATTATATCCAATCGTTTAGATATCTCATAACCTTTTGTCATCAATTGAGTTCTAAACTTAATAGATAATGTATGCTTCAACCAAGCATCACATTCTTGAATCATTAACTTTGACTCTTTCAAAGACCTAGCATTTCATATCTAATATGAAATCTTGCTAATTGATTCAATTGGAACTATTGAAGGTAAGTTATTGTACTAGGCATCGCTATAGAAGAAATAATATTGCATCCTTCAATGTCTTATATTGTATGTTACTCCTTACATAAATTCATAACCTTATGGAATTTTTTTATGGAAGTATTTGCTAGAGAATCTCATTCCCTATAGATAACCGAAAATATAAAACTTGCCATAAGGATCTCATCGATGTGCTTTAGCATTCTTAATGCTTAATTTCTACTTAGATTTAAATAATATGAACCTTTCAAAATTTTAAATCATCATTTCATTTAATACGTATGACTATATCACATAAATTCATTAGTAATCTAATGAAATATTAGTATTATCCTTTTTATGAATTGTTATTCTATCCAATGCATCACACATATAAGATTTAACAATTCAATACCATCATCATCCTTTCATCACAGGTTGATTTGGTTATTCTTCAACTTGACAAGTTTCACAATATATCTTACTATGTAACTTTATGATTCTCATTGTGTTGATTTAACCAATATGGTATAAAAGGATAATCTAGGTTATCCATCTTTTTATTCTTTCCATTTATGTTAAGCATAAGTCTCCTTTAATCCAATACATACAAACTATTTGTATAAAATTTGATAAACTAATTTACTTAACAATATATTTCTTATCATGCTTTGAACATTATAATAATGTTGAATCCAATTCAGTATCAAATACTCATAAGCATTAATTAGAAACATATACGATCTCTATCATATCTCATATAGGCAAGAAAAGTTATGCAATCATTTTTTTTCTTATGACAACTATTATCATACTATAGCAAAGCCTTTAATTGCAGTCCATAATTATGCTTTTAGTAGGCTAAATTAAGTGGAATAATTCTAATAAGGTACTATACCTTTTAGCATTACTCAATGCAACCTCTTGCATCCTGCTATCATGGTGCTGACATCTTACATGTTGTCTTCAAATTTTATGAGACATTAGTTAACTCAAAATGTCAGTAAATTTTGTCATCTATATGATTTTGACATACCTCTAAAACTTTGTCCCTGAATCCTCAACAGGGATTATAGCATAATTGTTGGCCCCTGAAACATTTCTTAGAAAATTTCGGTCAGTACATGAGAAGTGTGGATAGGTTCATGTTTTGCTTTAGTGATTTTGGTAGTGAGAGACTATGAAATGGGAAGAATTAGGGTGAAAGT
>JANZXR010000065.1:350-13208 GCA_027575705.1 Erythroxylum echinodendron | reverse complement strand
TAGCGCTCCCTTATCTTAGGATTCATATCGGAATGACCTACGGGCGTCCCGGTGCATGCCTTAGGGTAATGGGGTGTTACACCTTTATGTCTTAATTAAGCAATAGCTATAACCAAAAGGATTAAATTTGCCATGATTCATGTTGATATTGATGTACTTACAAACCTGCCTGAGGAAGTTTCAATTATAAAATTCAATGATAGCTTGGAGCTTGCTGAGGAAAAGTGTTGGACCCCAAATTTTTCTTAGAATTTAGTCCATTAATTTGGCAAGCATGAATAGAAATTAGAATTTTTTTAATTAGAATATGTTGGAGTTTATTCATGAATATATTTTATCTACATGTTTTTGCGTGAATCAAATAGAAATGTTAAAATTAAGTTAGTGTGTGACAGACTTAAGAGGATAAAGGAACAAGTAGACATTAAATTAAATGGGGCAAGGTAAACTTGGTAGGGCAAAAAGTGGTCTTAAATAAATAAGAAAATAAATGAGAAAGAGGAAGTGAAGAGTGTGTGAAGTTGCTAGAGAGCTAGGAAGAAAGAAAAGAAAAACGTAAAAGGAACTAGAAGAAGAGAAGGAGAAAACGAGCCAGAAAAAAAGAAGGAAAGAAAGAAAAAGGAGAAAGAAGAAGAAGGAAGAGGATTCAGCTAAACCTTAGGTAACCTTCATCTTTTCTCTATAGTCTTAGATAGAAATCCTAAATTCACCTCCAGATTCTGGGAAAGCTTACAAGAGGCTTTGGGAACTAAGTTGCATTTTAGTACAGCTTTCCATCTATAGAATAATGGCCAATCAGAGAGGACAATAAAGATATTGGAGGAAATGTTAAGAGCTTGTGCTACGAACTTCAAAGGCTCATAGGATGATCATCTGCCTTTAATTAAGTTTGCTTACAATAATTCCTACCACTCAGGAATTCAAATGGCACCTTATGAAGCTTTGTATGGTAGAAGGTGCAGAACTCCTATTTGTTGGGATGAGGAAGGTGAAATGGGACTTGTAGGACTTGAGTTGGTACAAGATATAGTTGACAAGATTAATTTGGTGAAGTAGAGACTCAAGGCAGCTCAAGATAGGATGAAGAGCTAGAAGAATGAACATAGAAAGGAGATAGAAAGTATTTCTTAGAGCCTCTCCATAGAAATGAGTCTTAAGATTTAGTAAAAAGGGCAAGCTCAGTATAAGATACATAGGCCCTTATGAGATTATTGAGAAGATTAGGCCTCTAGCCTAAGTTAACCCTGCCACTAGAATTATCTAAGATTTATAATGTCTTCTATGTATCAATGTTGAGGAGATATAGATCATATCCTTCACATATAATCCAACCTTCATAGGTTCAATTGAGGGAGGATTTGACTTATGAAGAACAACCAATAGAGATTCTAGATTCAAAGGAGAAGATCTTGTTTCTCAAGATTGTGAAATTGGTTAAAGTCTTATGGAAGAACCATGCAAGAGAAGCACAACATAGGAGCCTTTGGAAGCCATGAAGGAGAAGTATCCACACTTAATTGTAGACTCAGGTAAGAATTTCGAGGAAGAAATTCTTTAAGGGAAGGAGAATTATTAGACCACAAATTTTTCTTATAATTTAGTCCATTAATTTAGCAAGCATGAATAGAAATTAGAATTTTTTAAATTAGAATCTGTTGGAGTTTAGTTATGAATATATTTTATCTACGTGTGTTTGCATGAATTAAATAGAAATGTTAGAATTATGTTAGTATGTAATGGACATAAGAGAATAAAGGAACAAGTAGACATTAAATTATATGTGGAAGGGAAAACTTAAAAGGACAAAAAGTGGTCTTAAATAAATAAGAAAAGAAATGAGAAAGAGGAAGTAAAGAGTGCGTGAAGTGTGCTAAAGAAGCTAGGAAGAAAGAAAAGAAAAACGTAGAAGGAACTAGAAGAAGAGAAGGAGAAAACGAACCAAAAAAAAGAAGGAAAGAAAGAAGAAGGAAGAGGATTCAGTTGAACTTTAGGTAACCTTCATCTTTTATTCTTACTTTGGTAGAAAAAGGAAATAAAGAAAATGAGTTTCTTATGCTAGAAATAAAGGGGGAAAGGAGAGGACCAAGAAACCCATTTTTTTGTAGGTTTTCAACTAAATCTTAGTTATTCTAGCCTAGATAAACCATGGGTAGACTAAGTATAAGCTTAATTTTTGATTATTAAAGCTTTATGAATTTTTTATTTGCATATTTGTTTGAATTAAAATTTGTTTATTTGAAGGAAACCAAGAAAATCCAACGCAAGAGCAAGAGCAAAGGTAAACTTGAGTTTGGATTTACAATCAATTAGGTGGGTAATATATTTATAGTTATTGTGGATAATGGGCTGATTTCTTGCTTGCTTGTATTTTAAATTGCTTAATTTTTACTTATTACGATTGTTGGAAAATGCATCATGTTATACCTAGAAAGATGTTACTGTATTTCGTATTAATGAAAAGAGGAAAAAGCACAAGAAGCATGAAAGTATGAATATGTGATAAAATGAATTGAGCATCAAAATTTGGCTGTTTTTGGGCAAGAGAGAAGTCATTTCGTTCGTTACGTGTGCATTAACTTAAAGCCTTCTCTCAGCTGCCTGCTTATAGCACATGAGCTCCTAAGAAACTAACTCATTTAGTTCATAGTGTAAACTTTGGTTTCTCCATTTTGATCCATAGAACTCTCTCAAACCATTATGTTTGTGCATTTCATTTTGATTGTTGAGCATGATACACGATTTAGTTTTATGTTTTGATGGTTAAATATACATGATATGATTTATATGATAACATCCTTAACTATAAGTTCTTTGAGCTAGAATTGTAGATAATTTAATTGCTAGATTAAAATGAGCCACACACACACACACACACACACACACACATTGAGCTTTGCAACTCAACCCATTATTTTTCACTCCTTAGATGCAGAACGAGAAGATAATTGATCCTTACAAGCTTTGGCATACTCCAAGATAGCTACCTTTTGTAACTAAGTTAGTTCGACTATATTTTTGGTATCTTTATAAGCATATCAAGCATGAGCATCCATTTATATTTTGTATTACGCTATTGATCTGACTTTTGATATGTAATTAAAGTTATGTACAAACTTTGTTTTGTTTAAGAAACGAAAGTAAGAGTTGAAGAATTTCCCTTTGTACATGTTCAAAACTATCTTCTTTGTTGGGTTGTTAATTATTGCTGGAAATTGAATAGTACATTTTTAGAGGGCCTTAGATAGATTTAAAATCAATTGTCATACTGGGAGTCATGTATATACCTTTAGTGTTTATTGGATCCAGGTTTTTGGAATATATAAAAGCTCTTAATAGGCAAAAGAAGAAAAGGGGTACACAGCTGCAACACTACCCTGGACAGAATTAGTGGTTCTAAATTCCACAAATAAACTGT
The DNA here is from genome assembly GCA_027575705.1 of Erythroxylum echinodendron. Classification (NCBI taxonomy): domain Eukaryota; kingdom Viridiplantae; phylum Streptophyta; class Magnoliopsida; order Malpighiales; family Erythroxylaceae; genus Erythroxylum; species Erythroxylum echinodendron. Next base: position 9,793 of record JANZXR010000065.1, on the reverse strand, counting down.
ATTAATCTAGGAAAAATTGTACAAAGTTATCTTCATGAAAATTATAGTTCGTCCGTTTAGCTTTCCGACAGTATATCACATGAAATTTTTAGACTCCAGATAAAAGAGATATACCTTTACCCGTCACATCACGGGTGTTGGCAAAGGCTGCAATGCTATCCTTAATAGAAATTGTGCCCTGATTTCAATATATTGATGTAGGATGAATTAGATAAATTTTTCTTATAAAAGTTGTAGCTTATGCTCTTAGCTTTCCAATGGTATAAAGTTTGTAATTTTTAGACATCAGAATTGAGAGATATGATTTTTACAAGTTTGAGTGATACATTAGGAGTGCACAATCCTGCATTAGCACGATCTTGATAGAGCCCTTCACTCATAGGAGTGCACGATCGTGCACTAGCACGATTATGATAAAACCCTTCACTCATAGGAGTGCACGATCGTGCTTGTGCACGAGGGTGACAAGTAGAACTTGCCAAAATTAGGATAAACACGGGCTTTTAAGTGCTTCCAAGCTTCTTCTCACTTAATCTTCATCCAATCCTCTCATATTGTAGCCATGAAATATGTACTAAAACTCGAGCCTAACAACAAGGTTATAATAACATATTCTTGGAACACTCTTAATAAAAAGCACAAGGAGAATTACAATCAACAAGAAGAATATTTGGAACAGGAAGTTATTGCGAGCTTTTGCAGGAAGAGACTAACATGGATCAAGTGTAAGAACCATATTCAGCCCAAAATTACAATTCAATTCCTCTATATGCTAATCCAATCCTAGACACTAGTAATTCGCTTTCTACAAAGCAGTTGTCAAAAAAACCTCAATTGTGCTACAACCCCATTGAAGATCCTAATAATACAGTGAACATTATATATGTTAATCTCACTTTAGGCAATTCTCAAACCTACAATTTCAACTTAATGGATCAAAATCAGGATCCTGCTACATTTAAAGTTACTTCTGGCAAAGATGCCTCATCTAACAAAGAGGAAACTAATAACTCAGGAATGAAATGGATCAATTCTTCATTGACAATCAGAGTTTTTATTTGAGACTGAAAGCTACTTCACCCAATTACTTGGCAGTTCATTCACTGCTTCTTCATTTGTCCCTGACCTGACTGATCCTATACAATGTTCTTAGATCCCAAATAGACACATTGGTGAAAATATAGCTTTGGCTCAAGAATTGTTCAATCAATACAATAGGAAAGGTTGTAGCAAAAATTATCCCTTCAAAATTGATTTTCAAAAAGCTTATATTAGTTTATTGGAGATTCATTCTAAACGCATTAAAGGATTTTGGCTTTCAAAAATCTTTATAGAGTGGATCCCTCAATGCATCACTTCAGTTTCCTGTAGGATTCTTGTCAATGGACAAACTACCAAAAGAATTCAACCATGTAGAGGCATCAGGAAAAGGGATCCCTTTTTCCCTTTCATATTTTTCTTAGTATCTCATGTGTTCGCTACAATTCTCAAAAGAACCAGTTTCAAAAATTTAAATTTCAAGTTCCATTCAAAATGTAAGAAATTTAACATTGTAAGCCTCAGCTTTGTTCATGATGTTTTTATATTTTTCAAAGAAGATATCAAATCAACCTCAGCTATTTCAATAGCTTGAACTTTGTTTAAAGGAATTTTTGGTTTATTAATCAACAATCATAAATCCAACCTCTTCATCTCTATAAGTTCCTCCTACTTATCTATTAGAATATCATTATATATTGGCTTTAAGGAATCTCATCTACCAATAAAATATCTAGGAGTTCCTATATCATCCATCAAGCCTATTTTCATTGAATTTAAGCCTCTTATATAGAAAATCAAGGGCATAATTGAGAGTTGGAGCTTTAGAACTCTTTCCATTGCAGGCAGATGTCAACTAATAAACTCAGAGTTATCCCCACTTACCATCTGTTGGGCTTCACATATTGTTTTCCTTAAAGTATTGTCTAAAGAAATTTAGAAACTCTTTAGAAACTTTCTCTGGAAAACAAATAGGAGAGGTAACTATAAAGTTAGATGGTCTAAAATTTGCATGCCTAAAAATTCTAGTGGATTGGGAATCTTTCCTATTAAAATGCTCAACTATTTTTTTGCTAAGAGATTTTAAAGATATCTATCTAAAAAACAATCATTACAGGTCAGGTGGGTGCACTTATATTTCCTGAAGAATTAGAATCTATGAAATATCAAATTCCACATAATGCCTCATCATTTATGAAGTCCTTGCTTAAGTTAATATGCATAATCAGAGAATCTTGTAGGTATTTAGTCAATGATGGAAAATCCATCTCCTTTTGGAATGATAGGGTCACCCTAGCTACAATCATTGATGTTACTTCATTCCATGGCAATTTTTCATCAAACATTTTAGTTGCAAAAGTTATCTTCACAATGGATCTTTCAGTCTTTCCTCTAACTTTATGTGGTTTGTTTTCTAATGTTGTACTTGACAATTCCAAATAAGATACCATCCAATGGCAGGCCACTCATTCTAGTGCTTTCACTAGTGCATCCTATTGGTTGCTGTTCAAAAATACCAATCAAACTCTTCCTTGGTATAAATTATATGGTACAGGCACCACTCTCCTTGTACATTATTCACTTTATCATCAGTAATTCAAAATAGACTTTCCATAGTTGATAGAATAACATATTTCTTAACTTTGCCAAATTGGTGCATTCTATATACGTCAAACAATGAAAACATTAATCATATCTTCTTTCAATGATAATATGATCAACATCTTGGAAGGAAATCATTCAACTTAGCCATTTTTTCAATCCACTGACTTTTTAGTTAGATAGTATTATTGGTTTTGTAAGGTTCATACGAAATGTGAATGTGATCCTTAGGTGTTCAGATTTGCCTTTAGCCACTTAGTTGCTAGCATATAAGAAGAAAGATATAACAGGATTTTTTGTGAATTACACAACACCAAAGAAACATCCTTGTAGCTTTTGTGCTCCAAAATCTATAAAAAAAATTATATACGAAGATGGTTAATGCTTCCACTCCCAATGTTTACTCACTTGGAAAATTAACTAGCCTTTTGACTAATATGTAATTCATACAATCTCTAATTGCCATGTTGCTGCAAAATCCAAATGAAGTGTGATAATTCTGTACAAAGTATAATAACTACTCCACTTTGACCTATAGGTATTCTATAGGGTGTCTTAAGATTAGTTGTCTATGCAAATTGGATACCTTCACTTGTAGTCTAAGGCCTAACATTCATGGTTGGGGTGGTTACCTCTACAAATGTCATAAAATGTCATGGATATCGATTGAGCTTCTGAAATTTCCATAAACGATAGCATACCATAATCTACATGAGAATACTATCTTATCCATCCTTCCATTATGTTTAATAGCTATAACGATGAATACCCAAATCCTACAAATAAGCCACAAACATAAGAAAAAAGGAGATATATAAGGATAAATAAATAAATATAAAAATAAATAAAAACTACCAAGAAGAAAAATGACTAGATTGATAAAAATAAGGTTTTCCTAATATTACAATCTCTGAAAATGGTGTCCAAAAGTTGATTGAGTTGTTTTAATAGCAAATGTTTGGAGTAAATATAGCTCGCACTGATGAATAGGGGTTAATTCCATAAGGACTACAATTACTAGTACTTATCGTCTTTCTATTATCTAGTTTAACAAATTATGGTGCTTATAATTAAATAATTCAAAATTAAAAATAAACTAAAATAATCAACAGAATTGACTAACTAGAGCAAAGATTAAACTAAAGAACAATCAAGAAAATGGTAAACAATCAAAGAAAATGGTAATTGGAGTTCGAATCCTCCTAAGGCTTCTCATAAAACTATAATTTCATTAATCAATTTAATTTATAGATTATTAGATTGAGAAAATTCTCCAATTATGATAATATCTTTCTCAAAACTGTTAACATGTAATCCTTAATTGATTAATTAAAATCTCTCTCTAATTAAAACACCTAAATTGTAATAATGATTTATGAATTTCTCTATTAGGTTTGACCTTAATCCAGAAGATCTATATAGACCTATCACTAGTTTTACAAACAACTCCTGTCACTTATGCTAGATATATTGACATAAAGGATTTCTCAATTCCAATTGCATGAAATCAACAGGAACCAATATGTTACCAATATTAATCTAAGAATAATTAAGAACACATAATTAAATCTAAATAAAACTAAATAATGAATTGAATATAAAAACACTACGAGGTCCATCCCTATCTTATCAAGTACCAACAAAGATTTAGTTCCCAATCATAGAATACATAGCATCAAAACTAAAGTAAAAATAGAAAAGTCAAAGAAACACAATGGAATACTTTTTAATCTGTATGAAATACACTTTAGATTGATGAAAATCCACTATGAATATATTTGCTTACTTATTTATCGTTCCTTTTATCATCATAGGTGATTAGTTTGTGTTTCTTGAGCCTTCTCCATAATTTTCCCTTTTATTTTTCCTTTTATTTTTTGAAAATTAGGATTTTCTCTAATGTATAGGTATTAACAAGACTGTATTGATTAAAAGACCACGAAACCCTTGAATCTGGAATGAAAAGGGTATGTTGGCCACCAACACAAGCATGCTGACGACCATAAACTCTATAGGACTTTAAAACTACTTATTCTACATGAAAATGGCTATGTTTAGATACATGGGCATCAATATAGGCATGTTAGCCTATATTGATTTTCAGCATCTTCTTAAATTGGTGAAAACAACTACAAATACCCCTAAACTTGTCCCGGTTTATTTTTTAAGCTCAAATAAGTGAATTCTAACCTAAAAACATAATATAAATGAATTTACTACCAAATAATAAAAAATAAAGCAAACAAAAAAATTCTAGAAGCTCCCGCCTTGTGAATAGTAACTCTCCTTTTGTAAGCAGTAATATTTCCATTTTTAGCAAGTTCCTAGTGACCTACCAATAGGTTTCCACTTTAAGATAGTCCAATTGAGGCCTTTATTGAAGACTACTTAAGCCCCTTCCCAGTTTTAGAGTTGTAATAGACTGAGGAAGGTATCTTAGTTGATTTCTCCACTATTTGTGAGTTTACGAAAGTTAGAAAGGGATCCCATAAAAGAAATACTTCCTTAGGAATCTCTTAAAAGAAGTTAAGAAAATTCTAGAAAAGTGTGGTAGCAATTGAAGAACCCATACAAAAGCCTAAGCATTATCACTCAACTCTGTTTAATGGAATAGTTTCCCTACCTTTAGAAATGTTATGGACAGGAGCCAAAATTTGGTCCTGTAATTTGATTAGGTTTTTCCTAAATAAGAGGTCCTCCTTTCCTTAGTTTTAGATCTAAATTTTGTCCAATATGAGGTGTTTGAAGCGTATAATAACCAAAGTAGGTATTGAATCAATTCTTACAATTCTAGCTTCTGAATTTGGTGGTATGTTTAAAACTAACAACTTGAATTTTTGTTAAAGTCTAAGTAAAATCTTAGAAATAAAATTAGAAGATACAATTTAGTGAATTCTAGATGAATCTATATACAACATGCTATATTTTTGGTCTGTGAAGTGGCATGGAAATGCAAGGACTTCAATGTTATTGTATGAAATTTATTTCAGTGCACAATTATGCTTTGCTCTCTCCCTCCTAATTATTTTCTCCTTATTCTTTAGTTTTGATTTGTGTGTCTACTACTAGTTCTTTTCTCATTTATTCCACCTGCCCTAAATGATTATGTATATCATATCAAGTAAAAAGTGAAAATGAGAATGGAGGACAATATATATTATTGAAAATTGACACTAACTATTCCTTGTACATTTTCTTACGCAATTGCCCTACTTTTTGTCTTTTCACCTTATCTCCTTTTGGTGGCTACTCATACTGCTAATGCATAAAAAAAATTCTTTTGTCATTTAATTTTGATTTTTTGGTTCTAAATTTGAAATTTGACTTAGCTTAGACTGAAAAGATTTTTTTTACTTATGTATTAGCTTAGACTGAAAAGATTTTTTTTTTACTTATGTATTTGTTTTCTACTTAATATTCATATACAAACACGACCATTTATACTTTTATGTTTGTCCCTTTTAGCAGTCGCAACATTTGAAAGTTGAAAGTCTTCAACTGAAGATAATTCAGTGCAAGGACTTATGGGGCTTTTGTAGGATGAGTTCAACTAATCTAAAATCCAGCAAATAATTGAACTCAGTTGTGTAAAGTTTTTATTTTCTTTTGTTGGAGTTTGAAGTAAGATTGAATACAAAATTGGAAGAAATAATTCTTATAAACCTTTCAGAATCTTGAAGACTCTTTCATATTGTGCTTAAAAGAATTATATATAGGATATTTATATAAAAATATTGTTGAAAAACATGATTAATATGCATTATAGCAAAATAGGAATTTTTTTCTTACCTTACTTTTTTTAATGCAACCTCGTATAGACAGTACTCGATATTTTAAATTAATAATATTTTTATATGTTTTAATTTTGTAATAAATTCACAATAAAAATGTGTTGATAAATTATATACAAAACATATCGTTCAATATTATATATTAAAAATGTAACCAATAGCATATTGCAACACTATTAAAAATGTAGCAAATAACATTTGACTACGTTATAAAAAATGTAGCTAAAAATATTTGGCTACTTTAAAGAAAACGTACCTAAAAATATTTGATTACATTACAAAAAACATAACTAATAATATTTAACTAAGTTATAAAAAAACTTAGCTAATAGTATATAGCTACTATGATGAAAATGTAGCCAAAAATTATTGGCTATGTTTTATTTTCCTCGTCAGTCATTTGGGAGGAATTCTTTTCCCGCCAAAATTTGATTTTTAACTATGTTTCCTTAATGTTTTAGTTACAAAAAATTTTCATAGCTAATAGTTTTTGTCTATAATTTTTAAGAACATCGTACATAGTTTTCAGTTATGGAAAATTGGCGATACTTTGTGCGACACAAGATAGGACCATAACAAATAACTATAGGCAACGTTTTTTAGACAACTAGATACTTCTTGTTTTCATAGCCAAAAGTTTACTTTGTTGTAGTGATAATTTTAATACTTGATTAGTATTACAATCATGTCTAACTTATTTCTACTGAAATGTTCTTATGTCTGCAGTTTTTAAATGTTAAAAATTTTTGAGCAACTATACATATATTATTCACTATTCTATAATTTGTTTAATGTTCTAGTATATGTGTCTCTATGTATGGCAATTATTGTTGACTTTGAAATAGGAATGTGACACTCCATAGCTCACTCCAGCATAAGATCTCAGATCAACTATAATAAAAGAATGTTTAATATTTTCCCTACTTATCACGGAGTGATACCCTTAAATTTTCCTTTTAAAAGTAAAGGAAGAGGAATATCAAACATGTTTTAAGGAAATGAAGCCAAAAAAGAAATTTATTTGATGGAGTCACCCATCTTATTCTTGTTAAGTCAAGAGGACTTTACGATGATTAATTTTGATGACAATCAAATAATAATAATGTTAGAAACAAATGAACGTTTTTGACAAGTGTGTTAAGTGTGCAGACAAAGTACAGAACACAGACACAGTGTGTTAAGTGTGCAGACAAAGTACAGAACACAGACACAGAAGGAAATACAGACGCAAAGACCATATAGATGTAAATTCGAAATACAGACGCAAACACAACGCAGACACAGATGCAAAATCAAAACACAGATGCAAAAACAAAATCAAAATACAGATGCAGATGCAAAGTCAAAATATAGTCGCAAACACAACACAGATGCAGACACAAAATCAAAACACAGACGCAGACGCAAAGACAATAAAAAATACAGACGCAGACGCAAAATTAAAACACAGACACAGACACAGACGCAATGTCAACATAGACGCAAAGGCAATATAGACGCAAAGAAAAAATAGACGATACCATGAAGATACATTAGCAGGTCAGAACAGTGATTAGTCAGAGTTAATTATAAAACTCAACTAAATGAAGGTTATTAAGAATCAAAAAGCGGTTATCAAAGATCAAGAAGCAGTTAGAGACAAAGGCTATAAATACTAGTCATAGTCGAAGATGTTATAATCTTAGAGAAAACTCTTACAAATCTTAAGATTCAGAAAACAGTGATCTTTGAGCGTTCAGTGCTTACTTAAAAAAGAGAAATTCTGTAGTGCGATACGAAGAGAGCTAACCCTATTGTAATAAAAGCTCACAATCTTTTTCTAGTGAGAGAAAAAAGGGCTGATAGCCTAGAGAGGCCAAGATAGCTGAAAGAATACTTTGTAAGAGACCTGAAGAGGCTCTGGAAGGGAAGAAAGAATACTTGTAATCATTTGGAGTATAGTGAAACACTCAGACGAACTCTGAGGACTAGACGTAGCCCACTGTTTGGGGTGAACCAGTATAAAAATTGTAGCGTCTATCCTCTATCCTTTACTTCAGTTTATTTTGTTGTTAAACAATTATATAGAAGTTATTTGCGATTTAACTATGTAATAATTTTCGTATAAATTTTGTGATATCTTTTAAACAAGAAAGAGAATTTCTTAGCAAGATTTTATATTCACAAAGAGGATACACCATTCAACCCCCCTTCTTGTGTATCGAGTTTCTTGTACGTAAAGTCCATACTAACGTGTGATTTACTTCAATTGGCATCAGAGCTCGGTTTCATATAACCACCTTTGCAAAGTGAGGACAAAGATCCATGATAGAATCACATGTTTTTATAGCTGAAGGTGCCTCCTTCACAAGATCTCCTACATTCAATGCTGAAGATTATCATTATTGGAAGGACATGATGTAGCTCTTCATAGAATCTACACATATTGATCTTTGGGATATCATCGAGAATAGACCATACAAACCAGTAAATGATGAAGGAAATGTCATTCCTCGCAACAAATGGTCAACTGATCACAAAGCCAAATTTTAATTAAATTTAAAGGCTAAGTTCTTTCTGAGTTGTGTGCTGAGCAGAAGTGAATATGATAAAGTTCATGGATGCAAGGCTACAAAGGAGATGTGGAACACTCTATCCATCACACATGAAGGCACAAACCAGTTGAAAGAGTCCCAGATCAATATTCTTGTACACTAGTATGACGTGTTTAAAATACAAGAAGACGAGTCTGTTGATCAGATGTTTGAACAATTTCAAGCTATCGTTAATGGACTGAAAGCTCTTGGGAGAATCTATGATAATCAAGACCATGTGAGGAAGATTCTCAAAAGTTTGCCGAGAAGATGGGGACCCAATGTCACTGCTATACAAGAAGCCAAGGACTTGAGCAAACTAAAGCTAGACGAATTGCTTGGTTCTTTGAAGATACATAAACTAGAACTGGATGCTGAAGACAAACCTAAGAGAGACAAATCCATAGCATTAAAGGTTGGTCAGAAAAATCACAAGACT